>JACEFZ010004212.1:0-20000 GCA_014155875.1 Cepaea nemoralis | reverse complement strand
ATAGATCTAGAAACCGAAATCAAAAGTCAGAAAGCAAATCCGCTTATACTAACACCGATATTGAAATATCTATATATAACTATGTCCTCACAACGGAAGATAAGAATATATCGCACCAGCCCTAAGCTACTAATGTCAAACTTAGACATTATTCAAATCAAACTTACATAATACCAACACCTATTAGATGAGAGTCTGAGAAGGGCTGCCAACTTAACCACCCGAGACCGAATAAGAAATGATGTTACCACAGACACACAGTGGAATCAACACCTTGTGCCCCATATATTGAAGAGCAGAAGATCAAATGTTTAGATCACGTCGTTATAATAGAACACCATCAGTTAAAAGCGCTGGCGCTACACCAAAAATATCTGATACAATGGCAAGACATCGCCTGAGAATAAAATGGAATTTTGACATCAAAGACATTGTACAATCACACGAAATAGCACTATCCAGTTATGTCGATAGGACGTTAGAACGTCATCTAATCTTCTACACAACGCTCGGCAAAAGTGGAAGAAGATGATGATTATTATCAGAATAGACTGTCACCATTGAATGTCGGATAAGTTCATAGGCATTTAGATCTTTTACACAAAATATCTACGAGAGTGAGGCTCATCACAAGTTTCATGGTGTTGGTTCGCCAGTTTACTTGGCGCACTGACAAATCTATCAAGTTTCACATCTACCATTTTTCTCCCTTGTTTCCCTTTATCCCCCATTAGAGCATAGACTGTTGTTGCCTTCCCCCTCCCCCACCACGCCCTCTAGCTATTTGATCTAGGTCATTAACATGTTGATCAGCTCGGCATACAAGCAATTTTCTTCCATGACTGCTCACACAGATTACCCCATATATAGTGTCAACAATTACGCTCATGATTGAAGGCGTTAATGTAGAAAGTGAGGACATTTTTGCTTTTGATCAGTGCTTCCAAAACCTTTCACTTTCGCAGACCGACATAAAATTTTCCTGTTGCACCAGGGACCGGTGCCGTTTAAAATTTATTTTCTCCTTGTAATCTGGAATATACATTTTAATATAAATATAAGATTTAAGGTAATTGTGGGTGTTGTCCCGGTGCGCTAAATACTGCTCCATAATATTATTGGATGACGGTGATTTATTTAATGGTGGTCCCACTTTCATGAGTAAACATTTTATTGTAGAGTTATTTTTTTTCCGCACATCCTTCACAGGACATTGCTGTCAACATCAGCATCTTTCAGCTGATTGTTGATTTCTTGGCAAGATTACACTCAGTAGTTTGCCATTGCTTTCTGAGCGACCGGCTCAAATACCCCTAAGTTACTGACGTGGAGAGAACCGCTACCAATTCTCGCGTAATGTCAAGTTACTTACTAGAGTATACGAGATTACCGAGAAAGTCGTGTAACCTCTAGACCAGAGAGACCGGCTGTAGAGATTTACAAATCAAAATATTTTTTTCAAATGTCCAAACTACATTTAGGTCTTCTTGTAAAGGTGTATATACTCGTATACACCGACAGTAGTGAACATCAATATGAAATAAAAATAAAATATATCTTGGAAAACGATACCGAATCAGATGTTAAATAAGCTGACTAAATTACAGTATGTTGTAATAAAAATGATTTAATGATCAGCTGCTAACAGTAACTATTTAATGCGAGGTGTGGGCCTGTTTATTATTTACAAGCTTATCAAATCGTGGTTCGATTGTAGACAGCGCTATCCGCAAAGAAGAACACATTTCAATACTGTTTCAGTATTTTGTCTTAATAATACACATAGACGAAAAAGAAATACTCTTCTTTCAAGTTGTCTTTGTATCGATATCTCACATACGCCATAAGAATCGCTAAGTTGGCAACGTCCGTGCATCCATCCAGCTGTAATGAAAAATACTTTGCAGATGTATCTAACACCTTCACTCGCTTAGACAATGGCAAAACGCATTATAATCGTACAAAGAAAATCACGTTTGTTCTGTATTTTATGACAATCAGCAAATTATAATGTGCATCTTTCTCACCTTTCGTCACATAGGAAACAAAAGAAACGCACGTCGTCAACAAACAAATGTCGTCGACTGGGCCGGCTTTTAGTATCGGTCTCAGCTAATTTCTGGGACGCAGAGGTGTTTCCAAGGCACCAGGGCCGGGTTATATACTGGCCAAGACCTATTGACGCGTCCTCGTCGAGCGTCCTGGGCAACAGGTCCCTTCGGGATCCTGGCTGAAGTCAATAGGATCTCCGATTCCTCCGAAGTCGGAGAGTGTCTGCCTGTACGGCGAGGAACCACCAGTCTGCACACCAATAAGCCAGACATGGGACAACGGATACTCACGCAAACCTCAGGTCCTGTATGACATCACACTGATGTTGGACAACAGGATGCCTTCATCCGACATACAGGACTTCGCGTTGGAGCTCAAGCCAACGAACACAAGCAAGCAAGAAGCTAATTTCTATTTTTAACTTTCCCATTCAACCAATGATTGACTTCCCCTTAAAAATAAAAACTCCTTGGGCTATACGGCTGCAGGCTCAATTTATTTAACAATTAAATCACCATAAAAACGGTGCGGATATCATGTTATGAGAAAAGGACAATCATGTTTTTAAACAATTCTAACCAATCCTCAAAGGAAAAAAATATTTAACTTTTTTCTTACCGTTTTCAAATCACTTTGCGGACCGGCAAAGAAGGGCTCGCGGACCGGCACCGGTCTGTGGACCACCACTTTGGGAAGATCACCAGGGATATGTTGATGTGTCAGTCACTTTATTCAATTATATTTCTTTCCAAACTCGGGAGCTATATCCTCTGCGCTCAGCTCGGGAGCTCTATCTTCTGTAATGAGCTCGGGAGCTGTACCTTCCTCGCTGAGCTTGGGAGCTTTATACTGTGCGGTGAGCTTGGGAGCTCTACTATCTGCGCTTAGCTCGTGAGCTCTACCCTCTGCGCAGATTTATAATATTTTTCACATCTGCTTTTTATGTCGCCATGTCGTACTACTCCATCACTACTTATTATTATTGTCCGTATTCTTTTTTTAAATCTTTTTCTGTGATGTTGTCTAGAATTACTTATGAATAAATGACCACAGAACTGGTGTCGTGAGCTGCACACGCTGTAGGATTTACTGGCGAGGCGATCTGAGCACTTCTGGACTGAATGGTTTGATGTGCAATGTTGTTTGTCCATCAAGAATCATGATGCCAATTCATTTAATCCAGTGGATTTGAAAGTATGGAGCTGTGAGTTCTGAGATGGCTGATAAGGCCTAATTTGGCTCGAAATGTTCTTTGACAATGTGGACAAATAATGCTTGACGTAGCAGGAGGAGGATTCTGCTGCAGTGGTTTTCCTGTCCAGCCTTTTCTTCACAGCTCTTGCAGTCCTGGCTGCTTCACAAGTGACTACACCCTTGTCTAATGATGTACGCCACGAATTTCGGTCTTTCGCAGCAATCTCCCAAGTGTCATGATTATTCCAAAAGCTTTTAGTGAGATCTTCAGAGTGTCTTTAAAGTGTTTCATCTGGCCGCCTTGGGAGCGTTTACCATAACACAGCTCGCCGTAAAAAAAAAATATCGTTTAGGGAGCCTGTGATCTGGCATGCGGGTCATGTGACCAAGCAGCCAGTCTGATTCTTCATTAATAGAGTGTGGATACTGGGCATGGACGCTCTTTCTAGGAATTCAGTGTCTGGGATCTTGTCTTACCATTTAATCTTCAATAGCTTCGTAAGGCAGATTGTGTGGAAGTGGTTTAATTTCCTGGCGTGTCGCTGATAAATAGTCTAGGTTTCACTAGCATATAGCAGTATGGATAATACGACTGCTTTGTAGACTTTCAGCTTTGTTTGCAGGATTATTCCATTTCTGTCCCACACATTCTTGTACAGTCTGTCAAAAGCCACGCTGGCCTTGGACATTCTTGTATTAACTTCGTCCTCAATTGTGGCAGTTTGTGACACAGTGCTGCGTGAATTTGTCAACAGAACTTAGTCTATGACCATTCACTTTGATATTCGGCATGGTATTATTATTCCCTGGAGCTGGCTGGTACATAACTACAGTCTTCTCCAAGTCGATATTGAGCCCATAGTTGGCACAAGCTTATGAGAAAGCTGAAACATTGTGTTGCAAGTCTGCCTCTGAGTTGGCATATATAATGTGCAATAAGGATGATTTGTTTAACCTGTACGCAGAAAATATAATGAGAAATGAGATGATATAAATAGGGAGCTATATGATGCCCTAAATATCGGTGGTCTTGACATACCAGAGGTTCGGTCTGCTGATGATACAGTATTGCTACCCACAACACAGAATGGTATAGAAAACCTAATAACCTCAACCCAATTGAATAGTCAAAATCACAACTTGTATCTTAACATTGGAAAAACAAAGATAATGCATACAGATAAAAACCACTATGGAGAAAGAAATATATGTTAATGAATAAAAATTAGAGGTGGTGGAAAATTTTGAATATCTTGGTTCAATGATTACCAACAACGGTGACACAATGAAAGAAATTAAACGACGACTATCGATTGCTCTTCAAAGACTAAAACAACTGAATAAATTATGGAATGGGACAGGCAGACACCAAATTATATTTTTAAGAGCATGCATATTTCCCCTGGGGCAACATACGCCTGTGATACCTGACATGGGGGAGGGGGCGTTACTAAACAAGCTAAACAGCGCTATGCCCTTTGTGATTAAATGTTATAGAGACTAGTTCTAAGATAGCTTGGGTAAAGAAAAGACTAAATTCATCAATACTTCATAGCTGCATATGAAGAAGGTTGGCTACATAGACGATAAAACAAAGAAAATTGAAATAGTTGTGGTCACTTAAACGTCACGAAAGTTTAGAGAGACAATAATGAGGTGTATATGCCTGGGACAGATAGAAGAGGAAGGCTAAAGAGAAGATAGGTGCAGGATGTGGCGGATGATATCCAGATGGGTGTATCGGACGCAGGAGTAGTGTATCTCGGACACCATCCAGTGCTTTTTCTAACATATTTTCTTATTTGAACGGTTGAAGTGGGACATTTGAAGATGTACTTTTGTCTGGTGTGCAGTGTGGCACTGGAACAGGCACACCTGAAAAAACATATATTGGTCTCAAAATGGATTTTCTGGAGATATCTTAAGACCCTATTGACCATAGAGAGCGTATGAAGTGTAGATATCTAATGTGTGTACGTGATAACGTCGCTGGTTATGAAAGCGGACACCTGACATGTCATATTACATGCATTGCCTAAGGTTGAATCGGGGCAGTTTGTTGTGTTCGTGTGTAATATTATACACCTGTTAACATGCACTAGCCACTCCTCGTTGTTTGACCCGATAGCTGTTACGAACAATACACTTCTCCCGACTGGCATCGGTGATCACATCTCTGCACTATGAGGGTGAGAAAGGCTTAGTCACTGTGGTGACTTGTTTACACGCGCGTATGCTACTTTCGAGACCGGTTTATGGTGTATTGATGGGAGGGTGTCCTTTGGTCTTACTCGGTGACACTAGGGCTACACTAATATGGAAAAGAGAGAACGGTGACCATTTTAGCCTTCGGATGCAATGTTGAAGATGTAGTGGAATCACTCCCATACAAGGTGATCATCATGGGTTAGGTTCCCTGGCTCGACAACCGATAGGACACCGTTTTACTACAGTATCCCTCTCTTAACCGCGTGTCTCGGATGTACCGTTACACATGTGACCGAATGCGACGCCATCTTTGGCCGACTGAGTCTTTAGTCACGTGTTCCAGTGTATCGTTGTACATATCACTGGATGCCTCGCCATCTATGACCGGTTGAATCATTAGCCCCATGTACTAGTTGTGCTCTTATGCCTGTGATCAGAAGCAGGGTCATCTTTGGTTTTAGCCTGTGAGCTCGTGTCTCGGTTGTACCATTACATATGTGATTGAACTGCGACGCCATCTTTGGCCGGCTGTAACTATGACCGACGTGGTCTGGTTGTGTGTCTATGCATGGACAGGAAGCACCGCTTTTTTGACCGGCTTTACCGTGATCACGTGGTCCTGGTTGTAGCCTTTTACCACGTGTGATCGGATGCACCGCCATCTTTGACCAACTTTAGCCAGTGAGCAAGTGGTCTGGGTGTGTCCTTATGCATTTGATAAGAAGCACAGAAACACCGCCATCTTTGACCGGCTTTAGCCAGTGAGCACATGGCCTGCTTGTGTCCTTATGCATGTGACCGGAAAGATTGTCCTCTTTGACCAGCTTTAGTCAGTCAGTTAGCAAGTGTTCTGGGTGTGTCCTGATGCATCTAACAATAAACACCGCCATCTTTGACCGGCTTTAGCCATTGAGCATGTAGTCTGGTTGTGTCCTTATGCATCTGACAGGTAGCACTGTCATCTTTGACTGGTTTTAGCCAGTGAGCAGTGGTTCTGGTGTGTATACTCATTAGACATGTGATCATGTGAGTGGTTTACACCATCACACAGCCCGATGACACAACTTCAATTCACGACCACCAGCAACTCACCACCATGTCACTACAGTATTTTCGTCTACAATTTAAGTGGTCACTCGATCACTTGACCACTAATTGACCACCTCTTGATCATCACCATTTCACTACAGTACTTTCCTCTACAATTTAAGTGGTCACTCGATCACTTGACCACTACTTTACCACTACCTGACCACAACTTGTCACGTCATCTACCACTTTATCCACTACCGTTTCACTACACGTACTCCTCCGAAGTCGGAGAGTGTCTGCCTGTACGGTGAAGAACCACCAGTCTTCACACCAATAGGCCAGACATGGGACAACGAGTACTCACGCAAATCTCAGGTCCTGTATGACACACTGATGTGGACAACATGATGTCTTCATCCGAACATACAGGACCTTTCGCGTTTGGAGCTCAGCCACCGAACACAAGGTATCGAAGCACGGCACGTCTTTCCCTGCAATTTCGGTGGTTTTTGTCGACAAATTGACTCACTACTTGACCACTACTTGACCACCTCTTGATCAACACCATGTCACTACACGTACTTTCCTCTACAATTTAAGTGGTCACTCAACCACTTGACCACTACATGACCACTACTTGACCACTACTTGACCCGTCATCAACCACTACTTGACCCGTCATCAACCACTTTATCCACTACTGTTTCATTATGCGTTCTCTCCTCTACAATTTAAGTTGTCAGTCGACCACTTGACAATTACTTGAACACTATTTGACCACTTTATTACTCACTTTAACCATCACCATATCACTACACATACTTTCCTCGACAATTTAAGTGTCCTCGCCCCTTTGACCTCTACTTGACCAATATTTGACACCGTCATCTACCACTTTATCCACTACCGTTTCAATACACATACTTTCCTCTTCGACAATTTAAGTGGTCACTCGACCACTTGACCTCTGCTTAACGACTACTTGACCACTACTTGACCCTTTCATCTAACACTTTATCCACTACCGTTTCACAATACGTACTTTCCTCGACAATTTAATTGATCACTCGACCACTTGACCTGTACATGACCAGTACTTGCCCACTACTTGACCACTTTATTACTCACTTTAACCATCACTATATCACTACACGTCCACTCCTGTACAATTTATGTGTCACTCGACCACTTGACCACTATTTGACCATTACTTGACCAATACTTGACCACCTCTTGACCATCTCTTGATCATCACTATATCACAACAGTTCTTTCCCCTACAATTTAAGTGATTACTCGACCACTAAACCCCTACTAGGCCCTCTTGACCACTAATATCTGCTACCCACCCCTTACCAACTGAATGACACTATATCATATCCATTACAACCGACTACTTTACTTTATAAGATTTCATTTGTAGCACGTGTGATGATATTGAATTAGGCACTATGACTCTCTACAAAGCACTAATAAACACCCCTTATCAACTAATTACACTAAGCCATACCCGTTTACTAATGTCACCACCGCAACTATTCCTTCTATTCCTACTAATATACACCGCCAATGTGTTAACAGTTCAAAATATTTTAACACACCACTCACCAACGTTTTTACAACCCGTTACTTAATGACCTTTTTCCATCCCTCATACACCCCCTTCTGTTATGAAACGACCACCGTCACACACGCCCTAGATTTTTCCACACTTCGACGAAGTATATCTTCCCGGTACTACCTTCAAGATTTTCCCTACTTCCCCACTAAAAAAAAATTATAACTTTGTCTACATATGTTTTATTAAAAATTATTATATACCTTCTTTGACTCGTTTGCTTGTTATTTTGTATATAGTACTTACAATTTAAGGGGGTCACTTGAACACCACACCTAATCTGATGAGTCACTTGACCATTGACCACACCTACTCCAATGACTCACATGAAAACAAATTCACCGAGGAGTTATCGCCCTTTGCGGTGCACATCGATGTGCACCGCGAAAAAGCTAATGGATGGAGCCCGAGATACACTACTCGCGGGACGTCTTGCTTATGATCGAGAGGTTTTTCGGAAGGTTGTTATGGGAGCGAGGTTCTGCAAAGGACATGCTTCTGAATGAATGAATGTATGAATGAATGAATGAATGAATGAATGAATGAATGAATGAATGAATGAATGAGGATGATCTGTCGATTAACTAACTAAGTAACTTACGCTAACTATACCACATGAGCCATGGCATTCGTCAACCAATTTAGGCCCTGTCGTCTTATCTGTAACTATCTCTTGCAACTTCGTCCATGTTCTCTACATACTATTTGTCAGTGCCTTCAACTCTCTTCTCCTTGTGTTGTTTTAAGGTGCCCCACTATTTCTCAATCACAAACACTCTAAAACTTGTGGGTGTAAATGCGAAATTCTGTTTAAAAAAAAGAAATCATGTAAAGCTGATTTATTTTTAAAATCTATTACGTTCGCCAAGAGGGCCCAGACTAGAGTGTCTAGTTATACTTTCCTTATGTTTTCTCAGTCTATCTCATCTAACTTCAGAGTATTTTCCCGACCTCCTAATTCTCTGGAATTTGCTTGTCCTCCACACCTGTACAATTGTGATTCTGTCGTGTCATTTTAGTCCCACAACTCTGCTCAGCTACCGATTGATTAGTGTTCTGTATTTTGTTTCAACCGGTCTCCCTGGCAGAGGAGTTAATCCCGTATATTCTCGTGAGTAACGTAACCTGCGCGAGAATCGAATCGGTAGCGGTTCTCGCCGCGTTTGTACCTTACGGGGTATGTGCGCCGGTCACTCAGAAAGTCATGGCAAACTACTGAGTGTAATCTTGCCTAGTACATCAACAGCAGCTGAAAAATGCTGATGTTGACTGCAACGTCCTGTAAAGAATATACAAAACAACAACAACACACAACAAACAACAAACAACAACAACAACAACAACATTTATTTCATCTTTTAGTTGTTCTCGGGGTTTTTGAACCATACAATAGTAATGATTTAACTCTGAAATTACATAATATAAATGTTGTGCTAAGTTTAATTTCTTCAGACTACAAATGTCCCCTGCTATGAAAGCTCTTCTTGCCTTGTGTATTTTCATTTTAATATCTCTAACTATTCCCTCCCTTCCTAACTTTGCTATTTACATTAATGTGATTCCTCCTTTTGTAATGAGGTTCGCCAAGGAAGATTGGGCTGTTATGTGCTTGGTTTAATCTCATTATTCTTGTCTGCCCCATATGGTTTTTAGACCTCACTTTTAGACCTAGCTAGACAGATAGAAGTCTAAAAACTAACTCTCATTTCCCCCTTTATCATCTCTCTCTCTCTCTCTCTCTCTCTCTCTCTCTCTCTCTCTCTCTCTCTCTCTCTCTCTCTCTCTCTTTCTCTCTCTCTCTCAATCTCTCTCTTTCTCTGTCTCGCATACACTTGCTCTCTCTGACATACCCACCCACTCCTCCCCCTCTCCCCCTCTCTCTCTCAAACATACACACGCTTTATCTTTATCTCTCTCGCACACACAATTTCTCATTCACACACTCTATCTCTCTATTCTCTCTCTCTCTCTCCTCTCTCTCATCCCCCCCCCCCTCTCACTCTCTCTCTCTTCTCTCTCCTCTCTCTCTCGTCCTCTCTCTCTCTCTCTCTCTCTCTCTCTCTGAATGTTTACTCTTACAAAGAGAGATGGAACTTTCCACAGACACCCCATTAAGCATTATGCTTTCATGATGTTTCCGGACGTCTCTGTCCAGGCAGACCTGTATGAGGTCTTTGTGGGTTACACAAGACGTCGTTAACTGGGCAAGAAACCAGGATCCAGGAGCCTAGAATTATGTGTATTTTGGCAGATGAAACTGACAATCCAATGTGTGCGTTGAGAAACTACTTTATTTTCAACCTACACTTTCAAGTTTTTTTGCGAGGACAGTGTGACGATCGAATATGAACAAATGTGAACTTAACAAAGGTGTTCACTCTGAATGCAGAAAAAACATAGAGAATAGCAACAGTAATCAAGTGTGACAGGACTGGGGTAAAATCTATACCCAAAAAAGCATTTACAGGCTTTGTTGCAGGTAGAAAACTGAATTAACATATACTGTTCAAAAAAAAAAAAAAAAAAAAAAGAAAAAGAAAAAAAAGAAACGCATAGCTATCCGAGGATGCGTTTTTATGAGTTTGTAAGTAATAAAATTGGGTGCTAGGGTATATAAAACTCAGCCTCAAATGTTCTTTACAGTGTCACATGCAAGTGATTACCTGAATTGGTTTCGTTTTTGTAATCGTTACAATGCAGTGTTCAATAGTGTTTATGACCAAATTTTTACCACAGCTCATGATGCGCACATGTGAAAGGAATAATATTTGGGGTGAACACTATTCACTGACTACGCAACTGAAACCCTATAAAAGGATAACGCTACACAAAACAATTCAGTTCATTTTCAAGAGCAAACGTCTATGGCACCTCCATCGATAAATTTAAGGAACATTGCTATTGGCCTATTGTATGCAGGCGAAAGTCAAAGTCAGGTCGCCAGGCATCTAAACATGCATCAGAGTACCATCAGTCGACTTTGGCACCGGTTTCAAGCCTCTGGCTCAGTTGAAGACCGGCATCACAGTGGACGACCCAGAGTGGCAATAGCAACGCTTGATCGCTTTATTCGGCTTCGTCATCTCAGAGACGGGTTTACAACATCTTCCTCAACTGCAGAGCTATTGCCTGCAGGACGCCATGTGTTTGATCAAACTCCGGAATAGACCTCATGACTTCGAGCACAACGACCTTATCGTGGACCTTCCCTTATACGCCACAGTCGCCAAAATCGATTTCTTTGGGCTAACCAGCATCGTCCTTGGGCAGCAGACAACTAATGGAGATGTGTTTGGTTTTGTGACGAATCTTTGTTTTTGGTGCGGCGGAGAAGGATATACAGTAAGTGAAATGAACGTGTTGCCCAAAATTATGGTAATGAAACTTCACTGCACGTTGGTGGAAGTGCTATAGTGTTGGGAATGATCAGTTACAGCGGAAGTAGTCAACTGGTTCACATTTAATGCGCCACGATAAAATTCTTCTTCAAGTGGACAATGCCAGACCCCATTGTGCACGGTTGACCACGCAGTTCCTGACTGCCAACAACATTCTCATCCTTCTCTGGCCATCCCTGTCTTCAAACATGAGTCCGATTGACCACCTGTGGGATATGCTGCATAGACGTGCTTGTCGTCAAGACGTTGCTCCAGCCAATAGTCATGATCTGTTCCAGGCACTCCAGGAAGAGTCGGCAGCCATCCCACAGGCCCACATCAGATGTCTGATCGCATCCGTGCCCAGGAGATGCCAGTCGATAATCGATGCAAGAGGAGGCCACACACCATACTCACGGCAAAGCCCGTACGCCAAAAATCTCTCGTGACCCAGATGCAAAACAACTAACTGTCAATTAAATGTCTGAACACTAAGGTTGTGTGCAACTTGAACAATTAACTCGTTATATTAAAAAAAAGTTATTGAATATCAAAATTATGGCTATGTATGTGCCTTCGACAGCAATGCGTTTCTTTTTTTTTAACAGTATAGTTTTCCTTTTACTCATTTCCGTCCTGTTTCAGGATATTGCGGTCAACATCAGCATCTTTCAGCTGTATGTTGATTCCTAGGCTAGATTAAGATTACGCTCATCATCACGCCACGACTTTGTGAGCTCCATATATATATATATATATATATATATATATATATATATATTATATATATATATATATATAGATATATATTATATATATATATATGCTTCTAGGTCTTCCTCTTGGTCTGTTTCCTTCGATCTTACCAGTTGTCACCAAGTTCTCAAATTCATTTCTTCTCATAACATGCCCAAAATTTTTTACTGTCGGCGTCTAATATCTCTAACCAGTTTACGATCTTCATTTGTTTCTTGAAGGACTTGTTCATTAGTCTTTCTGTCTGTCCATGGTATTCTTTGCATTTTCCTCAGAAACCACATTTCTACAGCCATCAGATGTTTTTCAGCTTGACTGTTCATTGTCCATATAAAAGTACAGGTTCTATGAAGCACCTCAACACTCTTTTTCTCGTTTCAATTGACATCTTTGTATTGATCAGTATGTTTTTCATCTTGCTAAAGGCTACTTTTGCCATGGCGAGTCTTGTTCTAACAAGATCACACCAAGATCAGAATATACAAAACACTGATCAGACCAGTTGTGCTGTATGGCTCTGAAACCTGGAGTGCAACGAAAGGAGACGAAGCCTTGTTACAAACCTTTGAGACCAAAGTTTTAAACGCATCTTTTGACCAATTAGGGATACACAAAGTGGAGAGTGGAAAAGAAGAAGTAACAGAGACATTTATGATCTGTTTAAGTCCCCGCTAATCACTGGTATCATGAAGGCTAATAGACTACAATGGCTGGGGCATATAGAAAGAATGGAAGCTAATAGGAAACAAAACTCGCTTACACTCAGGAAATAAATGACCGTAGACCCCGAGGTAGACCAAGAAGACGGTGGAGAGATAATATATGTACAGACCTACAAGCACTTGGAATCAACGACTGGCAAGAGAAGGTCAACCAGAGAGACGAATAGGAGACGGATTGTATCTGCAGCAAAGAATCTCAATGGCTCGGAACGCTGAAGAAGAAGAAGAGATAGAAATAGAGGAATACCTAATATTACACGGAGAAGCGACGTGGAAACAGAAATGAATTATAAGGTAAAGACCAGGACATCGTTGCTTGAGAAAGCTAAGGTTAGAACGGCTTAGCGAGTTGATTGATGGCTTCTGCGAACACATGTGGATAAATGACGACAGATGATCCGTGTGTCAAACAGAAACCAGCTGCTTGCGAGATTATGTGTCGGCTGTAAACTTCAGAATATGGATTATAAATCGAGCCATGCACTTTTACCTAATAAAGAATCTCATGACGTTGTTCACATTAACAAAGTACTGGCAAATGGAAATAAAGAAGAGAAGACCGAATCGGTTGTGATCCAGTGTATATTTCCAATACAGAATTTCGAAAAAGACAAAAGAAAAAGCACACTGTGGCTCTCGTATACACATGTTTGGTTACTTGAATGTTGCCATGAATGTTGTGTAATACGTGTGCTCAACGGCAATAGGCTGTAACACTGTTGGTGGTGGCAGCCACGCGGGTACAATGACTAGAACACTCGAGTGTTGGTCTGGTGGACTTATGTTCATATCCTCACAGACGCGGATGCTGTCAACTTGACCTGATCCCTCAAGTCGATCCTAAAATGGTATCAGGAAATGTTCTTGGAAGTAAGAAAAGAACGCCCGGCGTAATATTGATCTCATCACTTCTTGTGTGGGAGCTGCGATAGTATGGTGACTAGATGCTCGCATGCTGTGCCAATGGTCTGAGTTCGATTCCCATCAAGGTGGTTTTGAAAATTTATTTTAATACGAGGGCGAGTCAATAAGTACGTCACACAGTTCTGTGGGATGGCAGGTAAATGTAGTTGGTGTTTTCTACAGGTGTTATTAGGTGTCAGCAACATCGAACTTTATATTCCCGTTCGTCAGTTGGAGAATAGGTGTCCCATGCACATGTGCAGCGCATAAACAAAATGGCACCTGTACTTACGGAGTGTACAACCAAAGAGCAACGTGCTGTTGTATTTTGTAAGCAAAAGGATTGCCTGCAAAGGCCATTCATAAGGAAATGCTTCCTGTTTATGCTGAGAAAATGTTTGTCCCGTAAAGCGGTGCATAGCTGGGTAGAAAATATTTTCTCAAGGACGCTCTAACATTGTTGACGAAATCTGATCTGGTCGTCCTGTTGAGATTGTAACAGAAGAATCTGTGCAGCGAGGGGAGAAGATGATTAGAGGTGACAGCGAGTAACGATAGATTCTGTAGCATCTGCAATAGGGTGCTCACATGGTTCAGCATACAGCATAATGCCTGAACGATTGCAATTGAAGAAAGTGTGCTCAAGGTGGGTACCCAGACAATTGAAGGGGGAACACGAAATGAACCGATTTGGTCCTTGCATCATCTCTGTCTATACGAAGACGAAGGAGAAGACATGCTGAACAGGATTGTTACTGGGGATGAATCATGGGTGCATTACAACCAGCCCGAGCTGGTAATTAAAGCGTGCTTCAATGCAATGGAAACATCCTTCTTCGCCTTGTGTCCAAAAATTCAAGGTTACACCATCAGCGGGGAAGGTTATGCTGACGGTGTTTTGGGATTGTCAATGAGTTCTTTTAGCTAATTTCAAGAAGAAAGGTGACAATGTGAATTCTGAATCGTACTGTGAAGTTCTATCGATGCTTCATGATGCAATTCGAAGAAAAAGTTCAGGACTGCTGACTAGAGGAGTGTTGCTTCTCCATGACAATGCCAGACCACATACGGCGCGATTAACTCAGGAGAAAATTAACCAACTAAGGTGACAAGTTCTAGAACATCCACCTTACAGCAACGACTTAGTCCCTAGCGATTTCCACCTTTTTGGTCCACTGAAAACCCATCTTGGCGGGAGACATTTCACAAATGACGCCGAAGTTGAATGTGAAGGGAAAACATAGTTTACAAAACAGAGCACACAGTTCTATGCAGCCGGTTTGGAAAGTCAGATAAAACGATGGGATACGTGCATCAATATTGGTGGAAATTATGTTGAGAAATTAGAGACAATGTATGTATAAAAATAAACTTGTTTAAAGTTATTATCATATTTAGTTATTTTTCTACAGCTATTTGTGACTTACGTATTGACTTCCCCTCGTACGTTAATTAGCCTAAAATGAGTACCAGAATAATTTTTAGGAAGTAAAGGCAGCCGGTGAGATACCGATCACATCACCAAAACTCAGTGCCAATTGGTCTATAAAAATATGGGTTTATCCCCTACGAGCCACATGCACCATAGATGTGTAAAAGTTATCTTTACTCACTTACAAACCTGCACTGTTGATTGGTCTATAGATTTACCCAACGCCCTAAACGCATCGAGGTGAGTAACTCGGTGCTTTAATTTACTTAGCCTACCCACGAAATGTGTATGGGTGTAAAGCGTGGACAATGAGCTGACAAGTTGAAAAGCATCTGAAGGCTGTAGATATGTGATTTCTGAGGAAAATACAAAGAATACCATGGAAAAATAGAAAAACCAATGAAAAAGTTCTACAAGAAACAAATGAAAACAGTAAACTAATTAGAGAAATTAGACGAAGACAGTCTAAATTTTCTGACACGTTTCGAGAAGAGATAAATTGGGTGACAACTGGTAAGATCGAGGGGAAGAGAAAAGGGGGAAGGCAGAGAAGTAAATACATGGATGGCTTGACCACATTGTATGGTCGAGACAAGAACACATGTCTGGTGATCGAGTGAGATGGTGCAACATCGCCACCCATATTTATCGGTATGGCACATGATGATGACCTACGCAGTGAGGTAGGCGCTGTGGTAACGCACTGAATACATCACCCATTGAATGCCAACTGGCAACATACAAGTATGGAGATAGCAAAATGTATTCAATACATACCGTTGTGTGCAAAATGATCCTTTACTGATTTTAGTTAAGTTTAGTTAGTTTAGTCGACGGATCAACATCACGGCACACGGATGTAACCCATAACTGCTCCGTTCTACCCCTTACTCAAGCCTGAGTCCGGAGAATCTCATCTCAGTGCACGAACTCCGTAGCACCGGCGAAGATACTGAAATACTTTGGGTAGATTTTTAACTTGAAATTTTGCCCGGGCAGCTCCGTTAGGTTACTCTTTTTCGATTTCCAACTGCGCAACAATACACACGGGCGTCCGATCTCACTACCCAGAGACCAGGGGGAAATTTTGTTACTAGAAGTCCACGTGAAAAATTCTCGGCCCTCACCGTGGCTTGAACCCGAGATCTTAACTTAATTCTAGTCGGGGTCTAAGTTGAGGGTGAAGTGAATAGGCTCTGCCATTCACTTTCCAAAAACATACAGAAGACACGTTGCTTTCTAGCTCATCATCATTTGAGTGTCCCGAACGGAGTGACGCGATGTTTCATTCTAGTTTCTATGTCCTTTAGGGTTCCAAGCTTAAGCAAAGCTGCATCCTAGTTTCTACGCCATTAGGTGTCCAAATAAAGTGAACAAACGTCACGTTATGGTTGCTACGCTCTTCAGTGTTCCACACCACAAGAAGACCAGTTGGATCCTAGTACCTACGCTCTTCATTTTCTCACAGTTAGAATATGTTGCATCCTCGTTCCCCAGTCGTTCAGTATCCAAAACTGATTGAAGAAATGTTGCATCTACCTTCCCTATTCTACAGTGTCCCAGAGTAAAGAAAGGGTGCGTCTAATTCCCCTGTCGTACAGTGTCCCAGAGTGAAGACATGTTGCATCTTAACTCGCCTGTCCTTCAGTGTCCCAAACATGGGGAAGTTATGTTGCATCTTAGTTCGCCTATGCTTCAGTGTACCAAAGTGAGTGAAGATATGTTGCATCCTAGCTCGTCTGTCCTTCAGTGTCCCAGAGTAAAGATATATTGTTCAAGGGGCTTCTCGTAAGTCTTTAGTCCTGACCATGAAGGAGTAAGCAGAGAAAACTGAAATTTGGCACAGTGCTTATTCCTTCTCAATGTAGCCACCACCTGAATTTATGCGTTTCTGCCTCTCTGCGTGACCTTGAAAAGACCTTCAGAATACAACAACCTATTTTTCAAACTAAACCAGTTATCACAAGCCAATATGACATCTTCGTCACTGTCAAAACGATTTCCTTTCAGCTGTTATGTTTTCAAAGATTTCGGAAAAGAAAAAAGTCTGATGGAGCCAAATTTGGAGAATATGGTGTGTGTGGAAGAATTTCAGTATTAAAATCGTTGGCAGTTTGCAGCACAAGACGTGCTTTATGGGAGGGCGCGTAGTCTTGAAGCAAAGGCAGAATTTGCATACGCACTATCCCTCGTTTTCTGGTCACAGCCTTTCTTAGTTTGATAAAGAGATCTGCATAGTACTGCCCATTAACTGTGTTGCCATGAAGCATGTAATCTTTCAATATGACACCTTTACGTCCCAAAAAACAGTCAGCATCACTTTTCTTGCAGATATTTGTGCTTTTGGCTTGACATGTGTTGGTGAGCCCGGGGTTTTCCACTGCATGCTGGCAATTCTGGATTCTGGGTCATAATGGTGAATCCAAGTCTCATCTACCGTCACCATGGTCGTCAATATGTTTTTTGACCGCCACATGTTGAGTAACTGGCCACAGCAATCAACCCGTGTTTGTTTCTGTTCACATGTCTGCAGGCGCAGGACCTAGCGGACACACACTTTTCTCATGTTCAGTCTGTTGTGTAAAATTCTAAAAACTGTACTCTTACTCAGTTTTGCTGAACCCGATATCTCTGCAGTAGTCATTTTCCTATTCTGGTCTATGATTTTCTTCACTTTTGCAGCATTTGCATCACTGCACTCTGAGGACGGTCTCCTGATCTTGGCAGATCAGCAGCTTGGGAACGGCCACACTTAAACTGCAAACACCATTTTTTTTACAGAAGCATACAAAGGAAAGACTTCCTCAAACACTGGCTCCATCTCCCTGTGTATTTCTGTAGGTTTTTTTCCCTGTAACATCAAGAATTTCATCACAGTCCTGGCGTCTGATTTCTCCATTGTTCTGACAAACCGTTGGATATGCAGATCTGGTCAATAGGGCGTGGTGTGCCATGCACTATATCGGTAAAACCAGTTGAGGAGGGAAATTGATAATTTATATCTTCTTCTTCTTCTTCTTCTTCTTCTTCTTCTTCTTCTTCTTCTTCTTCTTCTTCTTCTTCTTCTTCTTCTTCTTCTTCTTCTTCTTCTTCTTCTTCTTCTTCTTCTTCTTCTTCTTCTTCAGCGTTCCGAGCCATTGAGGTTCTTAGCTGCAGATACAATCCGTCTCCATTCGTCTCTCTGGTTGACCTTCTCTTGCCAGTCCTTGATTCCAAGTGCTTGTATATATATATATACTAGCTGACCCGGCCCGGCTTCGCCCAGTCCTTGGTGGGGAGCATCTCATTTAATTCATATAAGTAGTCATATAAGTTCCCGTTCCCGTTACCGACTGTCTGTCTGTCTGTCTGTCTGTCTGTCTGTCTGTCTGTCTGTCTGTCTGTCTGTCTGTCTGTCTGACCCGGCCCGGCATTGCCCAGCTCCTGGTGTGGAGCATCTCATTTAATTCATATAAGTAGTCATATAAGCTCACGTTCCCGTTCCCGACTATCTATCTGTCTGTCTGTCTGTCTGTCTGTCTGTCTGTCTGTCTGCCTGTCTGTCTGTCTGTCTGTCTGTCTGTCTGTCTGTCTGTCTGTCTGTCTGTCTGTCTGTCTGTCAGTCTGTCTATCTGTCTGATCCGACCCGGCTTCGCCCAACCCCTGATGGGGAGCATCTCATGTAATTCATATGAGTAGTCATATAAGTTCCCGTTCCCGACTGACTGTCTGTCTGTCTGTCTGTCTGTCTATCTGTCTGTCAGTCTGTCTGTCTGTTTGTCTGTCTAATCATTTATTGGTTGCAGTTAGAACAACCTTAGATAAACGAAGACCAACTTGGTAATATATTAACTTTGGGTAAATGGAGCAGCGGCAGCAGCAGCAGAAGAAGAAGAAAAAGGAGGAGTAGGAAGCTGGGAGGAGGAAGAGGGAGGAGGAGGAGAAAGAGAGAAGAGGAGGATGGAGGAGGGAGAGGGAGGAGGGGGAGGAGAAGAGGAAGAGGGTAGGAGGTGGAGGAGGGGAGAGGAGGAGGAGAAGGAGGAGGAATATAACGCATATGCCTGTAGATTTAATAATGGCTGAGGTTGTTCCATGTCTTCTTAGAGTTGGCGACAGTGTAAAGAAATATAAAATCTTCAAACTTTCATACTAATAAAATATGACAGTGGGCTGCGCTGGAATGAAAGGAAGACGTGTAAAAAATTTCATCTCAATGGGATGGGCCGTTCGCGAGCGCATTAGGGACATATAGACAGACAGACAGACGGACGGAGATCGCTTTTTATATATAAGATATACCCATCCATGTTGGGTTTTCCTCTTGTCCGCTTACTCGTTAGGCCTCCCTCCATATACATCTTTTCCAGACTCTACACGCCCAAAGTATTTCATTTCCCTCACTTTCGTTTGTCTTAATAACCACATTTCTTTGACAATGAATCCCTGTTGAACGGTTCAGTGTGTTCTCTATTTCGCCCATGCAGGAGGAGGAGAGGGAGGCGGAGGGAGGAGGAGGAGGAGAGAGTAGGAGGAGGGAGGAGGCGGAGGGAGAAGGAAGAGGGAGGAGGAAGAGGGAGAAGGAGGAGGGAGAAGGAGGAGAAGGAGGGGGAGGAGGAGGAGGGAAGAGGAGGAGGGGAGGGAGGAGGGAGGGAGGAGGAGGAATATGAAGGGAGGAGGAGGGAGGAGGTAGAGGGAGGGGAGGAGGAGGAGGGAGGCGGGGAGAGGAG
>JACEFZ010004211.1:22500-36489 GCA_014155875.1 Cepaea nemoralis | reverse complement strand
GGAGGTCACAGTGCCAAAGGGTAAGAGCTCTCGTCTTGAAACTTCCGATGCTTTGATGTCGTGTTGCAGATTCAACCTATAACCGTTCTTTTGGGATTTAAGCCATGACTTCTCACCCTTGACTTGAAGACGTATGTTAAAAATACCTCAAGGTTCGGAGTGGGTTCGCCTAATGGCGGGGGACACTGTAATAGGGAAGCTAACCCACATGCAACAATCATCCATGCACTCTCCATTATTGCACGTGTATGGACTACCGCGAGTTCACAGCGAGTGAAACAAAAAATTTCCCCCCACCGTTTGTTAATCTCTCCCTTACCTCCCCACTGTCGCCCCCTCGCTCACCTGCTTCTCTCTGCCTCCCTCCTCGTTTTCCCTTCTCTTTCGCTCTCCATCTCTCCCTCCCTCGCTCTCCCTCTTTCATTCCCCTCTCTTTCCTCCCTCTCTCTCTCGCCTCTCTCTCTCTCTCTCTCTCTCTCTCCCCCTCTCTCCCTCTCTCTCTTCCCTTTTTTCTAACTTTTCTCCCCCATCGTCACTCACCCTTCTCTCTCTCTGTCTCCCATTCTCTCCCATTCTCTCCCCCTTCTCTCTAACTCTCTCTTCTCCCGTCCTCTTCTGTCTCTCCCCCTCTCCCCTTCTCTTTAACCCTCTCTCAAATCTCCTCTCCCCGCGCCCTCCACCCCCACGCTCCACTCGCGCTCGCGCAAAAGCCACACATACCTACAAACTATTTCATGTTATATTGTCATACCCTACTACATTTTTCATGTCTCTAATGTTCAAGGACCGCCTTGCTTCTCCCCAATGTGACATTACTGTACCAGCCTTTCATACAAGGGGGTAGTGACTTTCTCCGTTATCCCGTATATCCACGTAGGGTAACACAACTGCGCGAGATTTGGTAGCGGTATCGCATCGCGTTATTTACTTACGGGGTAGGGAAAAAAAAATTTATTGTTCAGAATATTGTTCAGAAAAAATGGAAAACTACTGAGCGTAATCTTGCCAAAACATCAAAAATAGCGGTTAAATGCTGGTGTTGACAACCATATCCTCTAAATAGATATGCGAGAAAAATGTTTTTTATACATCCTGTTTCTGAGCATGAAGAGGGGAAGATGAACTCTGTCACACATTCCCCGTGAACATGGTACTTCGGTACTGGGGCCGAAGGAGCTTCTTTACTGCTACTTCACGCCCCTAGATGCTAGACCCTGTAAGGCACAGCAGCCACTTATCCACCAAATCAACCAAACAACCACAGACAGACAGACAGACAGACAGACAGACAAGACAGCCGGGGAAAAAGACAGCCAGACAGCTAGCTAGATAGACAGACAGCCGGGTAGTCAGAAAGACAGACAGCTAGACAAGACAGCTATACAAGACAGCCGGACAGATAGACACATAATCAGCCTGACAGCTAGATATAGAGATTGATACATAACAGTCAACCAGCCAGCCAGTCAACAGACAGACAGCCAGACAGCTAGATAGATAGACAGATAGCTAGATAAGACAGCCGGGCAGATAGACAGAGAGCCAGACAGCTAGATAGATAGACAGACAGCTAGATAAGACAGCCGGGCAGATAACAGACACAACAGCTAGATAGATAGCAGATAGCTAGATAAGACAGCCGGGCAGATAGACAACAGCCAGACAGCTAGATAGATAGACAGATAGCTAGATAAGACAGCCGGGCAGATAGACACACAATCAGCCTGACAGCTAGATAGATACATAGATGATACATTCATAACAGAATATAATAATAATAATAATAATAATAAGTCTTTATTTTCAAAGGGTTAAGAATTGGGCACGCAGGCCCGTCTGACATTCTGCCCTTCTTCTCTATTTCCTCTCATACATTCTTTCATTCAACATCACTTATGAAGCAACTTTTGACACAAAAGAACATTAAAACGCATGAAAAATAATCATAGCAAATGACTCACTGAGGCAGTGTTTAACATGGGCATTATAAATACCTAAGGAGGGTGTAACGTGCCATACATAAGGGAATGTTTTTGGCTAGTTGTCGTTTGAGATAAGTTACCAGTATTGTCTATTTTGTGTTAGTTTGTTATGGGGGCATGTAGTCTGTACTAAGGTAGTGTTCAAACAGGTTGCGAATGTATGTATCATGATTGGTGGTGTCTTTGATTTCTTGTGGAAGATTGTTCCACAACTGAGCGGCAGAGTATGCTAAGCTTGTTTTATATAAGTCTATCCTAGGTTTAGGGACATGAAGTATATTTAGTCGTTCGCTATGTCTAGCGTTATATTTAAACAATGGCCAAAGGTAGCTTGGAGCATTTTGAATAGGATTTTGTGAAGTAGTTTGGTCTTATTAAAAGCAGGCGCTTGTGGAGTGGCAGTAACCGGAGACGTTATATAGGTTAGAATTGTCGGTAAGCTTTTCACCATTAATTAAACGCACTGCCCTTTTCTGGAGTGAATATAGGCGTTTTGTTATTGATTTGGAGCATCCATCCCAGACTGTGGAGCAGTAATCAATATTTTTGTATATGAGAAGTATAGAATATCTTTCTTGTGTTTTCGTCAAGGAAATTTTTTAAATTTTTGGGAAGTTGGTATACTTTTTTGGGTATTTGTTTAAATAGAGCATGAACATGTGAGTTAAAGTTAGATTTTTGATCTATGATAAAACCCGTGTCTTGTGCTCGGTGACACTTTCTACAGGCGTGCTGCCAATGTGCAGCTGAAGAGTTCTCTGCGAGTTTAGAGTGTGAAGTCTTTGCCTGGTTCCTATTAACATAGACTTTGTTTTAGTAATGTTAATTTGCATGCGGTTTGCATGACTCCAGTTAACTACACTATTTATTTCCTGTTGAAGGAAAATTCTAGCACATTACGATCAACAGCGTTTTATATACTGTGCAGTCATCAGCAAATGATCGCAGGACGACGACGAGTTAATGGAAGATCATTTATATAAATGGCAAATAATAGGGGGCCAAGAATAGACCCCTGAGGTACTCCAATATTAATGGAAATGGCTTGAGATAAAACTTTATTGTGTGATACTACTTGCTTTCTGTCTAATAAGAATGAATTTTATTAATGTCACTATATTAAAAATTACTTTCATTGTTTCTAGTTTTTTTTAAATTTGAATAGTATGATCTATCATATCGAATGCTTTCCTAAAGTCTATAAACACCGCTCCACATAGAGTATTGTTGTTAATATTTTGATGCCATTTTTTTATCATGTTTGTTAGTGCCGTATGGCAAGAATATTTTTGGGCCGAAATCCTGACTGGCTGTCAACTATCAGTTTATGGCGAACTATAGTCGGACAGACAGAGAGACTGAAAGACAGCTAGACAGCCGGGCAGACAGACAAATAGATAGAGAGACAGCTGGACAGTCAGATAGCCAGCCCAACAGCTAGATAGATAGACACTTAGCCATCAGTCAATCAGCCAGCCAGCCAGCCAGCCATTCAGACAGACAGACAGACAGACAGACAGACAGACAGATAGACAGACAGACAGACAGACGGACAGACGGACGGACGGACGGACAGACAGACAGACAGACAGACAGACATTTTATTAATTTTTTTAGCTTAAAACGACCACTTCCACAGGTAAATAGAAACTCGGACAAATCGTGCCGCATAATTTGTAAATGCTTGCACAATTACGTCAGTGAAATGTGCCCATAGTATTATATAATCTTGACACGAAACTACAGACTTTTTTTTTCAACAGCCCCGTGAAAAGATAAAGACTTCTCACATTAGACGCAACCTTGTGGGTATAAAATGCAAAGGGTTTTTATATACTCCGGGTCAGTGTTTCTCAATTCTTAAAGAACGGGACGCGAGTATTTGAGTAGGATAGTTCAAGTGTTTGTGAAGGGAGCATGACAATCCATAATAAAGGAAATTGTGGCAAAGTAGGAACAGGGGAGAAAGATATCCCTATTCAAAGAGACCAACTACTATAGAAAAACTTAAACGGCTGATAAGACGCCCTAGGGAGAAGACAGATGATAGAGTGGGGTTCATAAAGATATAAGAAAAGTTCTCTAGTAGAGGGTCAGGAGAGCCAGCAAAGTCACCACAGTCAAGAGAGGAGTAAACTCATTCAGGATAACTTGACGCACGTAGTCTTACCACCACCTTAAGCTCTCACTTAAAGTTGATGTTAAATTGTGTAACATTAACAATATTTAAAAAAAACAGACCAACAAGGAAAAGAATAACTCCATGTGATCAATTATGACAATATAATGGGATAACATGGAGAAAGGTTCGTGTGTGTATTTCGAGTGGCATAGCAAATCAGTACACGACCACAATTTAAAAAAAAGACAATACCTCAATAAAATATGTTAGAATCACTAAATATCTCCATGAAGTATTAACGTTGTTACGATGCCCTCTCATGTGAATGATAAAGTAACATGGGTAACTCACTCCTGAAATGACTGTACTGTTCATAAGCTCATCGAACACGTATGATCACGAGTTCTTGATATTACCACACGTATATATGGAAATAAAGTCCATGCAGTTGGACAATTTCTATCAAGGTCCGTGATGGTAATATAATTTAGTCTATGAAATCTGGATACTAAAGTTATTGATCTCACGGTGGTCGGTACACCAGTAGTTGGCATAGCTGATATTGCTATAAATTGAATTGTTATAAATGTCGTTGTAAACAGTGTGGCTAATGGGCTAGATCAAGCCAGCGGGTGTTCCAAAAGGTATCTAGTCTAGTTCCACCAGGTTAGGTAGCGGTGCCATAGGAGGAGTCCATGATGTTCTATAGGAATTCACTCTTTCAATAATCCCAAGGTGAATCCCTTCATCTTTCACAGATGAATTTGACCCTCCCGATGACAATTACGACACTCATGATTCTATCTCAGTGGTAAGCAAAGAAAGACCAACTTTCCCAACGGCGGTCAAGAATGAATAAAATCTACGCCAATAATCGGGTGGCGGGGATAGGGGTATCCCCTATCAAAGGGAGAGGTAAGGTGCCTCCTTCCCTCCGCTAGCCTTGGGCAAGGTGGAGTACCTGTTTAGCCCCCCGATCAGGTTACGTGAAGCCATAGGTGCAGGTGGTAGATGAAGTTGAAGAGCAGCCGACAGATAGTTGTAGGTTATGGTCTCCAGCTTCACGACGGTAGGCGGAGGATCTCCTTTTTTGGGAGAAATGGCTACGGTCATCGACCAGTATGGTCACTGCTAGGAAGGAAAGCAATGGCAAACTACCTTCTTTACAGATGCCAAGAATATCATGTACTGCAGTCTTATCGATAATCAGAGAAACGGCGTAAATGGGTGCTCCATAGGAGCAGCCTCGCCCGGTAGGGGTAGTCATGTGCACCAGGTGACTCCAGACCGTCATCAGGCGACTGAGTGCAAAAGAATATCAACATTGAAAGTAGGAACTTGGAATGTAAGAACTATGAGTGGGGATGGAAAATTTTATAACATTAAGAATGAAATGAGAAGATTAAATATTAACCTGTTAGGTAGTATGTGAGACCAGATGGACAGGAATGGGCATTATAACATCTGAGGAATATAGAATAATCTATTCTGGTGGAGAGAAACAACAGCGAGGAGTAGCAATTATAATGGATACAGAGAGAGCAAAATCGATCAAAGGATATTGGACTGTATCAGACAGAGTGTTACTGGTGAAGTTGAGTGGAAGACCTTTTGATGTCAACGTCATACAAGTTTATGCACCAACAGCAGACAGTAGTGATGACAGCATCGATGAATTTTATAGTGATTTAGAGAAAGCCTTCAAGAAATGCAAGAATTCTGAAGTAACTATCATAATGGGTGACTTGAATACCAAAGTTGGAAATCAACAGGACGGATGCATAGTAGGCAAGTATGGACTAGGGGAACAGAATGAAAGAGGTTGCAGACTAGTACAGTGGGCAAAAGAGCAAGATTTGATTATTGGAACACCTGGTTCAACAGCACCCAAAGAGATTATGGACATGGAGGAGTCCTGATCATAAGATTAGAAATCAGATTGATTACATCTCATCAACAGAAGATTTCGAAATGCCTTAAAAGTCGCAAAAACTATACCAAGCGCAGACTGCTACAGCGACCATAGATTAATCTTAAGCAATTTACATATAAAATTAAAGAAAGTCAAATATTCACCAAGAACACAAAATTTGATCTACAAGCACTGAAGAGTGAGGAAATAAAAGATAAATTCAACGTAGAGGTAAAGAACAGATTCGATGCATTGTCCGATATAGGAAATATTATTTCAAGACGTCAGTGACCAATGGGAAATATTAAAGAAATCAGTCAACCAAGCTGCAGAAACAACCATCCCAAAAATAAAGATAATTAGGACGCAAGAAATGGATGACGGAAGACATCTTAAAACTCATTGAAGTAAGAAGAAATAACAAAAATAACAAGGAAAAATATGAAGAGATTCACTAGGAAAATTAGGAAGCTATGCAAAGAGGCAAAAGAAACATGGCTTGAGGAAAATTGCAAGGAAATTGAAAACCAACACAAACCCGGAATATCAAATTAATGCACAAAAGAATTAATGACATCACTAACAAAAGAACACACACATCAACGGGATGTCCTAAAAACTAAAGATGGCAAAATCATAATAGAAAAAGATCAGATTTACATGCGTGGTCAGATTATGTGAAAGACCTTTATGATGATACAAGAGAAGAACAATATGATCATCGGAATAATAATGAAGGACCATCGATTTTGAAGATAGAAGTTAGAAACTGGCAAGACCCCGGGTACAGATAACATCACAGTAGAAATGATCAAGTGCCTTAGAAGAATATGGAATTGACCAAGTCACCAGGCTGCTGAACACAATATACGATACTGGGGATATACCTCCTGAATTATGTAATTCTATATTTATTGCAATCCCGAAGAAATCAGGAGCCATGGAATGCGATCAACATAGAACAATTAGAATAATGAGCCACATCACGAAGATTTTGCTGTGAATTATCATACAAAGAGTTAGGAAGTAAATACAACCCGAAATAGGAGAAGAACAATGTGGGTTTGTAGAAGGCAAGGGTACAGTAAATGATGTGTATATACTGAGAACAGTAACTGAACGTTCTATAGAAGTAAACAAAGATCTATATCTTTGCTTTATTGACTACACAAAGGCTTACGATAAAGTGAGACATGTCGACATGATAAGGATGCTTGAAGATCTACAAATTGATGGAAAAGACCTTAGACTTGTAAAAAACATATATTGGAAACAACAAGCTGCCATCAGAATTGATAATGATGTACGTGAATATCAGCCTATTAAAAGAGGTGTGAGACAGGGATGTGTAATGTTTCCAGATTTTTTCCCCTGTACAGTGAACATATTTTCAGAAATATAAAAGATATGGAAGGAATCAACATTGGGGGACGATACATCAATAACATTAGATATGCAGATGATACAGTCTTGATTGCAGACAATGAACAGGACCTGCAAAATTTAGTAGATGCGGTTGTTGCACACAGTGAACAACTAGGGTTAGAATTGAATAGTAGGAAGACAAATTATGGTCGTCACTGGGAAGAAGGAAAATACCACAATGTGATATATTCTTAAGCAAGTGAATCGATACAGTTATCTCGGAACAGTCATAACATCTGATGGGAGATGCCTTGAAGAGATTAGAACAAGAATTGCCATTGCGAAGGTAGCCTTTTGCAAGATGAAAAACATACCGACCAATAAAAAAGATATCAATTGAAACGAGAAAAAGAGTGTTGAAGTGCTACATAGAACCTATACTTTTGTATGGATGTGAAGCGTGGACAATAAGCAGTCAAGCTGAAAAACAGCTGATGGCTGTGGAAATGTGGTTTCTGAGGAAAATGCAAAGAATACCATGACAGACAGAAAAACCAATGAACAAGTCCTTCAAGAAACAAATGAAGATCGTAAACTGATTAGAGTCATTAGACGTAGACAGTCAAAATTGTTTGGGCATTTTATGAGAAGAAATGACTTGGAGAACTTGGTGACAACTGGCAAGATCGAAGGGAAGAGACCAAGGGGAAGACCGAGAAGTAAATACCTGGATGGCTTGGCCACGTGGCATGGTCGAGACAGAACACGGAGCTGATCCACGATGATCGAGTGAGATGGCAGAACATGACCGCCAACGCTTATCGGCATGGCACATGATGGATAGATGGATATTGTTCACTCATTGGCACGCATAGTTTATCTTCCAATGTTGTTTCTCAAGGCCAGATTTGCCTAGTTATGTTGCAGCAGCAGTAGCAGCAGCAGCAGCAGCAGCAGCAGAGAGAAGAAGAAGAAGAAGAAGGTAGAGAACGAGGTGGTGGAGGAGGAGGAGGAGGAGGAGACGAAGGAGGAAACGAAGACGGAGGTGAATAAGATACGAAGAAGAAGAAGAAAGTAGAAGAAGAAGAAGAAAGAAGAAGAAGAAGAAGAAGAAGAAGAAGAAAGAAGAAGGATAAAGAAGAAGAAAGAAGAAGAAGAAAAAGGGAAGAAGAAGAAGAAGTAGAAGAAGAAGAAGAAGAAGAAGAAGAAGAAGAAGAAGAAGAAGAAGAAGAGGATGATGAAGAAGAAGAAGAAGAAGAAAGGAGAAGGAGAAGAAGAAGAAGAAGAAGAAGAAGAAGAAGAAGAAGAAGAAGAAGAAGGGGGAGGGTAATAAAAAAAGAGAAAAAGAGAAGAGATAAACAAGAAGAACAAGTAGAAAAAGAAAAAAGAGGGAGAAGGAGAAGTGGGAAGCAGATGAGGAGAAAGGGATGGGGGAAGAGAATTAGGGGAAGAGAAGAAGCCGAAGTAAGTAAGTAGAATATGTTATGATGGTATTGGTGGCAGTAGTAGTTAGTAGTAGTATAGTATATAGTATAGTAGTAGTTGTAGTAGTAGAAGCAGCAGCAGCAGTAGCAGCAGCAGCAGCAGCAACAACAACAAAAACAACAACATTAACAACAACAACAACAGTAGGAGCAGTAATAATAATAATAAAAGAAGAATGAGATAATAAAAAAGATAAAGAAGACTTTTTTTCCTGAGTATCCCAAAATTTTTTATCTTCATCATGTAGCAGATCCACTGCAGAAAACCACTTTCTCACTACATGCATTTTCGATAATATTTGTGTCGTAAACCCAAGGACCAATATTTCCAGGGAGTTATCCGTAACTTCGCGAGAAAAATTCAGATATTCGTAATAAAAAAACGCTTGGGTGAGGTCACCGTAGTTTTGTATATTTATGTTTTTACATGTTATTTACCTTTGGCTGCAACGTGTACCGAAACCCGACCACTGAAGTGTTGTGACGTGTAGGTCACGTGTCATGCATGACGAATAACTGAGCAATGCAACGTGTGAGGCAACTTGAACACAAACATAAAAAAGTGTATGTTTCAGTTCAGTAAACACTGTAGACGGGAATCATACATCTATTCGGTCGCATCGTAGACGAAGATGGGGAGCAGATAAAGGCAGAAAAGGCTACAGGTTTTTTTTTTTTAATAGCACTAAAAATGTGTAGAAGTCAAAAGAAATTGAACTTAGCGATAGTATTAGAATGTTCAAAATGTTCGGGTTCTCCGTGGCGAAGTGGTCAAGCCGTTTGACTCGGGCTCCGAAAGGGTTTTGGGTTCGATTCCGGGCCCCGTCCCTTTGAGTGAAATTTTTCGGCTACTTCTGTGGTCGTCGCTAGAGCTACGGAGTTCGTGCTTTGTGCGACGCTTTCCGCGCTGCGGAAAGAAACCGAGGCATATGGGATAAAACCCGGTACAATGAAGTCGACCCTGTCCCACTTTTAAGCGACTTTTTAATTAGAATGTTCAGTCCCAAAGTTAAATCAGTACTGCTGGGTGGATCAAAACAGGAAGAACAAATATCATAAAAAAAGTGTAAACATTCACTAATTGGTACCTGCGCAAAATGAAGGAATACAATTTAATGAAATAATCACCAAGGTGGAGCTCATAAAGAGAACTAGACAAATACCAACGAGTCAAGAAGTGGAGAAAAGATTTACACTGAAAAAAAAAAAAAAATAAAAAAAAACACACCATTTGAATAGTATAACTAAAAAGGCGTTTGCCTGGAATCCACAAAGCAAAAGAAGTAGAGGAAGACAGAAAACACAGACAGAGAAAAAACGACATAAAATTTAAAAATACGTAGAGGACACGAACGAAGCTGCAAGGAATAGCTAAGGGTAGTACGATTTTGGAGTGAGTCGATTGAGGATGTGACCCAATGGAGGAAAAAGGGGTGAAACAGAAACAAAGTGCGATTACGAGATGCCTTCACGAGGTTCATGAGAGATGCCTTCACGAGGTTCATGAGAGATGCCTTCACGAGGTTCTCGCAATAACCGATTCATGTTTGTGTTGTGGAATTAATTTTAAAACAAACGAGAACGAGGTAGTGAACATTGTTTGACCTATAGTGAGAAAATAAAAACTGGAACATATCATAATACTGGAAAAATAAATGGAGGAAAGATTGGATAAGACATTGAGAGGAGATTCTTCTCCTAATCATGGCATGGGTAAATGAAATGAACTGCTACATTTTGCTGGAGATCGCGAGATATGGAAAGCATGATCGCCCACGACAGTTGGCAAGGCACTAATGATGATGATACAATGGGGTTGATTTGAGGAAAAAAAGGGTGTAACTTTCTCATCTACTCTGGAATCAAGTAACATGTGTTTATTAAGTGTTACGAGCGTAGTGCTGTCACAGTTGAAAACACCATTGGTTAAAAATGTATGACAGGCAACTTGTGTAATTAGCGAGACGTGATCCTTGGAACACTAACGTTACTCAGAAATCTTCTTCTTCTTCATCCACGTTTGCACTGAGACTGTCACGTTAATGTTTCTAAATAAAGCAATAATTAGTTTCAGGCTCTTGACATCCCACGGGAGGTCAGCATGGCTGAATCTATAAGAGCGCACGCTTTTAAAAACTTTCGGTGTGCTAATGCCAAGATAGCGGGTTCAACCCCTTCCCCGGGTTTCTGTTGGACTAAAATGTTGACTTGGGGTCGTACATTACAAGTCCCCAAAGAAGGCGGAGTGGGTTCGCCTGAGGGTGAGGACTCTGGTAATAGTGAAAGCTCACCCACACATAAACAACAGTCCAGTGTACTAGAATAGTAGCACGTGAATGGACTACTCTTATGTTCAAAGCCATGGAACGCACAGAGAAAGAAATGTCATCCCCCTAGTTTCCTGGCAGAATGAAGTAGGCTGCTGTCATATTGATTTACATTCATTGTTGCAAGTGGGGCAGGGACTTTCCCATGCATTTCCCACCACACCAGCGTGTCCTGGGAAAAAAATCCAACAGATGCTCTCTAGTTTTGAGTTTGAGAATGGAAGCTGCCACTCTGCCTGAAACATGCCTGTCTTGATCTTTCTCATCATACTTTGTCTGAAGATCTCACGAAAAGCTTTTGGAATTCATCATGACACTAGGGAGACTGCTGCCAAAGACCAAAATAATTTTTTACATCATTATGCTAGGGGGCAGTCACTTATGAAGCAACCAGGACTGCAAGAGCTGTGAAAAAAGGCTGCACAGAAAACCACTGCAAGAGATTTCCCCCTCCTGGAACGTCAAGCATTATTTGCCCACATTATCAAAGAACATTTTTGAGCCAAAATAGGCCTTACCTTAGAACTCATGGCTCCCTACTTTCAAACCCACTGGATAAAAAGAAAAGTCATTATCTTCTTGATGGACAAATAATATACTTTGTGAATCCGTTTCCTCCCGGTGACTCCAGTAAGTGTAAAGTAAGTAAATAAGTAAGTAAGTAATAATAAGTAAGTACGTAATAAGTAAGTGTGTGTGTGAATATATATATATACTCACACACACACTTACTTACTTACGTACTTACTTACTTATTTACTTACTTACTTACTTACTTACTTACTTACACTTACTGGAGTCACCGGGAGGAAACGGATTCACAAAGTATATTATTTGTCCATCAAGAAGATAATGACTATTCATTTTATCCAGTGGGTTTGAAAGTATGGAGCCATGAGTTCTAAGGTAAGGCCTATTTTGGCTCGAAATGTTCTTTGATAATGTGGGCAAATAATGCTTGACGTTCCAGGAGGGGGAAATCTCCTGCAGTGGTTTTTCTGTGCAGCCTTTTCTTCACAGCTCTTGCAGTCCTGGTTGCTTCATAAGTGACTGCACCCTAGCATAATGATGTAAACAATGATTTCGGTCTTTGGCAGCAGTCTCCCTAGTGTCATGATGAATTCCAAAAGCTTTTCGTGAGATCTTCAGACAAAGTATGATGAGAAAGATCAAGACAGGCATGTTTCAGGCAGAGTGGCAGCTTCCATTCTCAACACTCAAAACTAGAGAGCATCTGTTGGATTTTTTTCCCCAGGACACGCTGGTGTGGTGGGAAATGCATGGGAAAGTCCCTGCCCCACTTGCAACAATGAATGTAAATCAATATGACAGCAGCCTACTTCATTCTGCCAGGAACTAGGGGGATGACATTTCTTTCTCTGTGCGTTCCATGGCTTTGAACATAAGAGTAGTCCATTCACGTGCTACTACTTCTAGTACACTGGACTGTTGTTTATGTGTGGGTGAGCTTTCACTATTACCAGAGTCCCTCACCATCAGGCGAACCCACTCCGCCTTCTTGGGTACTTGTAATGTACGACCCCAAGTCAACATTTTAGTCCAACAGACCGGTGAAGGGGTTGAACCCGCTATCTTGGCATTAGCACACCGAAAGTTTAAGAGCGTGCGCTCTTATAGATTCAGCCATGCTGACCTCCCGTGGGATGTCAAGAGCCTGAAACTAATTATTGCTTTATTTAGAAACATTAACGTGACAGTCTCAGTGCAAACGTGGATGAAGAAGAAGGATTTCTGATGTAACGTTAGTGTTCCAAGGATCACGTCTCGCTAATTACACAACAGTTGCCTGTCATACATTTTTTAACCAATGGTGTTTTCAACTGTGACAGCACTACGCTCGTAACACTTAATAAACACATGTTACTTGATTCCAGAGTAGATGAGTAAGTTACACCGTTTTTTTCCTCAAATCAACACCATTGTATCATCATCATTAACTGTCGTGGGCGATCATGCTTTTCCATATCTCGCGATCTCCAGCAAAATGTAGCAGTTCATTTCATTTACCCATGCCATGATTAGGAGAAGAATCTCCTCTCAATGTCTTATCCAATCTTTTCCTCCATTTATCTTTCCAGTATTATGATATGTTCCAGTTTTTATTTTCTCACTATATGGTCAAACAATGTTCACTACCTCGTTCTCGTTTGTTTTAAAATTAATTCCACAACACAAACATGAATCGGTTATTGCGAGAACCTCGTGAAGGCATCTCTCATGAACCTCGTGAAGGCATCTCTCATGAACCTCGTGAAGGCATCTCGTAATCGCACTTTGTTTCTTGTTTCATCCCTTTTCCTCCATTGGGTCACATCCTCAATCGACTCACTCCAAATCGTACTACCCTTAGCTATTCCTTGCAGCTTCGTTCGTGTCCTCTACGTATTATTAATTTATGTCGTTTCTTCTCTGTCTGTGTTTTTCTGTCTTCCTCTACTTCTTTTGCTTTGTGGATTCCAGGCAAACGCCTTTTTAGTTATACTATTCAAATGGTGTTTTTTTTTTTATTTTTTTTTTTTTTTCAGTGTAAATCTTTTCTCCACTTCTTGACTCGTTGGTATTTGTCTAGTTCTCTTTATGAGCTCCACCTTGGTGATTATTTCATTAAATTGTATTCCTTCTATTTTGCGCAGGTACCAATTAGTGAATGTTTACACTTTTTTTTAATGATATTTGTTCTTCCTGTTTCTGATCCACCCAGCAGTACTGATTTAACTTTGGGACTGAACATTCTAATTAAAAAAGTCGCTTAAAAGTCGACAGGGTCGACTTCATT
>JACEFZ010004211.1:0-20000 GCA_014155875.1 Cepaea nemoralis | reverse complement strand
ACATCCCTGTCTCACACCTCTTTTAATAGGCTGATATTGACCTACATCGTTATCAATTATGATGGCAGATTGTTGTTTCCAATATATGTTTTTTACAAGTCTAAGGTCTTTTCCATCAATTTGTAGATCTTCAAGCATCCTTATCATGTCGACATGTCTCACTTTATCGAAAGCCTTTGTGTAGTCAATAAAGCAAAGATATAGATCTCTGTTTACTTCTATAGAACGCTCTATTACTGTTCTCAGTATATACACAGCATTTACTGTAGCCCTTGCCTTCTACAAACCCACATTGTTCTTCTCCTATTTCGGGTTGTATTTTCTTCCTAACTCTTTGCATGATAATTCTCAGCTGAATCTTTGTGATGTGGCTCATTATACTAATTGTTCTATGTTGATCGCATTCCATGGCTCCTGATTTCTTCGGGATTGCAATAAATGTAGAATTACATAATTCAGGAGGTATATCCCCAGTATCGTATATTGTGTTCAGCAGCCTGGTGACTTGGTCAATTCCATATTCTTCTAAGGCATTGATCATTTCTACTGTGATGTTATCTGTACCCGGGGTCTTGCCAGTTTCTAACTTCTATCTTCAAAATCGATGGTCCTTCATTATTATTCCGATGATCATATTGTTCTTCTCTTGTATCATCATAAAGGTCTTTCACATAATCTGACCACGCATGTAAAATCTGATCTTTTTCTATTATGATTTTGCCATCTTTAGTTTTTAGGTGATGTGTGTGTTCTTTTGTTAGTGATGTCATTAATTCTTTTGTGCATTAATTTAATATTCCGGGTATTGTGTTGGTGTTCAATTTCCTTGCAATTTTCCTCAAGCCATGTTTCTTTTGCCTCTTTGCATAGCTTCCTAATTTTCCTATGAATCTCTTCATATTTTTCCTTGTTATTTTTGTTATTTCTTCTTACTTAAATGAGTTTTAAGATGTCTTCCGTCATCCATTTCTTGCGTCCTACTAATCTTTACTTTTGGGATGGTTGTTTCTGCAGCTTGGTTGACTGATTTCTTTAACATTTCCCATTGGTCACTGACGTCTTGAAATAATATTTCTATATCGGACAATGCATCGAATCTGTTTTTTACCTCTACGTTGAATTTATCTTTTATTTCCTCACTCTTCAGTGCTTGTAGATCAAATTTTGTGTTTCTTGGTGAATATTTGACTTTCTTTAATTTTATATGTAAATTGCTTAAGATTAATCTATGGTCGCTGTAGCAGTCTGCGCTTGGTATAGTTTTTGCAACTTTTAAGGCATTTCGAAATCTTCTGTTGATGAGGATGTAATCAATCTGATTTCTAATCTTATGATCAGGACTCCTCCATGTCCATAATCTCCTTGGGTGCTGTTGAAACCAGGTGTTTCCAATAATCAAATCTTGCTCTTTTGCCCACTGTACTAGTCTGCAACCTCTTTCATTCTGTTCCCCTAGTCCATACTTGCCTACTATGCATCCGTCCTGTTGATTTCCAACTTTGGCATTCAAGTCACCCATTATGATAGTTACTTCAGAATTCTTGCATTTCTTGAAGGCTTTCTCTAAATCACTATAAAATTCATCGATGCTGTCATCACTACTGTCTGCTGTTGGTGCATAAACTTGTATGACGTTGACATCAAAAGGTCTTCCACTCAACTTCACCAGTAACACTCTGTCTGATACAGTCCAATATCCTTTGATCGATTTTGCTCTCTCTGTATCCATTATAATTGCTACTCCTCGCTGTTGTTTCTCTCCACCAGAATAGATTATTCTATATTCCTCAGATGTCATAATGCCCATTCCTGTCCATCTGGTCTCACATACACCTAACAAGTTAATATTTAATCTTCTCATTTCATTCTTAATGTTATCAAATTTCCCATCCCCACTCATAGTTCTTACATTCCAAGTTCCTACTTTCAATGTTGATATTCTTTTGCACCCAGTCGCCTGATGACGGTCTGGGGTCACCTGGTGCACATGACTACCCCTACCGGGCGAGGCTACTCCCATGGAGTACCCATTTACGCCGTTTCTCTGATTATCGATAAGACTGCAGTACATGATATTCTTGGCATCTGTAAAGAAGGTAGTTTGCCATTGCTTTCCTTCCTAGCAGTGACCATACTGGTCGATGACCGTAGCCATTTTCTCCCAAAAAAGGAGATCCTCCGCCTACCGTCGTGAAGCTGGAGACCATAACCTACAACTATCTGTCGGCTGCTCTTCAACTTCATCTACCACCTGCACCTATGGCTTCACGTAACCCTGATCGGGGGGCTAAACAGGTACTCCACCTTGCCCAAGGCTAGCGGAGGGAAGGAGGCACCTTACCTCTCCTTTGATAGGGGATACCCCTATCCCGCCACCCGATTATTGGCGTAGATTTTATTCATTCTTGACGCCGTTGGGAAAGTTGGTCTTTCTTTTGCTTACCACTGAGATAGAATCATGAGTGTCGTAATTTGTCATCGGGAGGGTCAAATTCATCTGTGAAAGATGAAGGGATTCACCTTGGGATTATTGAAAGAGTGAATTCCTATAGAACATCATGGACTCCTCCTATGGCACCGCTACCTAACCTGGTGGAACTAGACTAGATACCTTTTGGAACACCCGCTGGCTTGATCTAGCCCATTAGCCACACTGTTTACAACGACATTTATAACAATTCAATTTATAGCAATATCAGCTATGCCAACTACTGGTGTACCGACCACCGTGAGATCAATAACTTTAGTATCCAGATTTCATAGACTAAATTATATTACCATCACGGACCTTGATAGAAATTGTCCAAACTGCATGGACTTTATTTCCATATATACGTGTGGTAATATCAAGAACTCGTGATCATACGTGTTCGATGAGCTTATGAACAGTACAGTCATTTCAGGAGTGAGTTACCCATGTTACTTTATCATTCACATGAGAGGGCATCGTAACAACGTTAATACTTCATGGAGATATTTAGTGATTCTAACATATTTTTATTGAGGTATTGTCTTTTTTTTTAAATTGTGGTCGTGTACTGATTTGCTATGCCACTCGAACATACACACACGAACCTTTCTCCATGTTATCCCATTATATTGTCATAATTGATCACATGGAGTTATTCTTTTCCTTGTTGGTCTGTTTTTTTTAAATATTGTTAATGTTACACAATTTAACATCAACTTTAAGTGAGAGCTTAAGGTGGTGGTAAGACTACGTGCGTCAAGTTATCCTGAATGAGTTTACTCCTCTCTTGACTGTGGTGACTTTGCTGGCTCTCCTGACCCTCTACTAGAGAACTTTTCTTATATCTTTATGAACCCCACTCTATCATCTGTCTTCTCCCTAGGGCGTCTTATCAGCCGTTTAAGTTTTTCTATAGTAGTTGGTCTCTTTGAATAGGGATATCTTTCTCCCTGTTCCTACTTTGCCACAATTTCCTTTATTATGGATTGTCATGCTCCCTTCACAAACACTTGAACTATCCTACTCAAATACTCGCGTCCCGTTCTTTAAGAATTGAGAAACACTGACCTGGAGTATATAAAACCTTCGCATTTTATACCCACAAGGTTGCGTCTAATGTGAGAATGTCTTTATCTTTTCACGGCGCTGTTGAAAAAAAAAGTCTGTAGTTTCGTGTCAAGATTATATAATACTATGGGCACATTTCACTGACGTAATTGTGCAAGCATTTACAAATTATGCGGCACGATTTGTCCGAGTTTCTATTTACCTGTGGAAGTGGTCGTTTTAAGCTAAAACATTAATAAAATGTCTGTCTGTCTGTCTGTCTGTCTGTCCGTCCGTCCGTCCGTCTGTCCGTCTGTCTGTCTGTCTGTCTATCTGTCTGTCTGTCTGTCTGTCTGTCTGTCTGTCTGAATGGCTGGCTGGCTGGCTGGCTGATTGACTGACTGGCTAAGTGTCTATCTATCTAGCTGTTGGGCTGGCTATCTGACTGTCCAGCTGTCTCTCTATCTATTTGTCTGTCTGCCCGGCTGTCTAGCTGTCTTTCAGTCTCTCTGTCTGTCCGACTATAGTTCGCCATAAACTGATAGTTGACAGCCAGTCAGGATTTCGGCCAAAATATTCTTGCCATACGGCACTAACAAACATGATAGAAAACTGGCATCAAAATATTAACAACAATACTCTATGTGGAGCGGTGTTTATAGACTTTAGGAAAGCATTCGATATGATAGATCATACTATTCTAATTAAAAAACTAGAAACAATGAAAGTAAGTTTTAATATAGTGACATTAATAAAATCATTCTTATTAGACAGAAAGCAAGTAGTATCACACAATAAAGTTTTATCTCAAGCCATTACCATTAATATTGGAGTACCTCAGGGGTCTATTCTTGGCCCTCTATTATTTGCCATTTATATAAATGATCTTCCATTAACTCTGTCGTCGTCCTGCGATCTATTTGCTGATGACTGCACAGTATATACAAACGCTGTTGATCGTAATGTGCTAGAATTATCCTTGCAACAGGAAATAAATAGTGTAGTTAACTGGAGTCATGCAAACCGCATGCAAATTAACATTACTAAAACAAAGTCTATGTTAATAGGAACCAGGCAAAGACTTCACACTCTAAACTCGCAGAGAACTCTTCAGCTGCACATTGGCAGCACGCCTGTAGAAAGTGTCACCGAGCACAAGACACTGGGTGTTATCATAGATCAAAATCTAACTTTTAACTCACATGTTCATGCTCTAGTTAAACAAATAGCCAAAAAAGTATACCAACTTGCCAAAATTAAAAATTTCCTTGACGAAAACACAAGAAAGATATTCTATACTTCTCATATACAAACACATATTGATTACTGCTCCACAGTCTGGGATGGATGCTCCAAATCAATAACAAAACGCCTATATTCACTCCAGAAAAGGGCAGTGCGTTTAATTAATGGTGAAAAGCTTACCGACAATTCTAACCTATATAAACGTCTCCGGTTACTGCCACTCCACAAGCGCCTGCTTTTTAATAAGACCAAACTAATTCACAAAATCCTATTTCAAAATGCTCCAAGCTACCTTTGGCCATTGTTTAAATATAACGCTAGACATAGCGAACGACTAAATATACTTCATGTCCCTAAACCTAGGATAGACTTATATAAAACAAGCTTAGCATACTCTGCCGCTCAGTTGTGGAACAATCTTCCACAAGAAATCAAAGACACCACCAATCATGATACATACATTCGCAACCTGTTTGAACACTACCTTAGTACAGACTACATGCCCCCATAACAAATAACACAAAATAGACAATAATGGTAACTTATCTCAAACGACAACTAGCCAAAAACATTCCCTTATGTATGGCACGTTACACCCTCCTTAGGTATTTATAATGCCCATGTTAAACACTGCCTCAGTGAGTCATTTGCTATTGATTATTTTTCATGCGTTTTAATGTTCTTTTGTTGTCAAAAGTTGCTTCATAAGTGATGTTGAATGAAAGAATGTATGAGAGGAAATAGAGAAGAAGGGCAGAATGTCAGACGGGCCTGCGTGCCCAATTCTTAACCCTTTGAAAATAAAGACTTATTATTATTATTATTATTATTATTATTACTGTTATGAATGTATCTATCTATGTATCTATCTAGCTGTCAGGCTGATTGTGTGTCTATCTGCCCGGCTGTCTTATCTAGCTATCTGTCTATCTATCTAGCTGTCTGGCTGTCTGTCTATCTGCCCGGCTGTCTTATCTAGCTATCTGTCTATCTATCTAGCTGTCTGGCTGTCTGTCTATCTGCCCGGCTGTCTTATCTAGCTGTCTGTCTATCTATCTAGCTGTCTGGCTCTCTGTCTATCTGCCCGGCTGTCTTATCTAGCTATCTGTCTATCTATCTAGCTGTCTGGCTGTCTGTCTGTCTGACTGGCTGGCTGGTTGACTGTTATGTATCAATCTCTATATCTAGCTGTCAGGCTGATTATGTGTCTATCTGTCCGGCTGTCTTGTATAGCTGTCTTGTCTAGCTGTCTGTCTTTCTGACTACCCGGCTGTCTGTCTATCTAGCTAGCTGTCTGGCTGTCTATCTTCCCGGCTGTCTTGTCTGTCTGTCTGTCTGTCTGTCTGTCTGTGGTTGTTTGGTTGATTTGGTGGATAAGTGGCTGCTGTGTCCTTACAGGGTCTAGCATCTATGGGCGTGAAGTAGCAGAAAGAAGCTCCTTCGGACCCAGTACCGAAGTACCATGTTCACGGGGAATGTGTGACAGAGTTCATCTTCCCCTCTTCATGCTCAGAAACTAGGATGTATGAAAAACATTTTTTCTCGCATATCCTATTTAGAGGATATGGTTGTCAACACCAGCATTTAACCGCTATTGTTGATGTCTTGGCAAGATTACGCTCAGTAGTTTGCCATTGCTTTCTGAACAATATTCTGAACAATAAATTTTTTTCTCACATACCCCCGTAAGTAAATAACGCGATGCGATACCGCTACCAAATCTCGCGCAGTTGTGTTACCCTACGTGGATATACGGGATAACGGAGAAAGTCACTACCCCCTTGTATGAAAGGCTGGTACAGTAATGTCACATCTGCGGAGAAGCAAGGCGGTCCTTGGAACATTAGAGACATGAAAAATGTAGTAGGGTATGACAATATAACATGAAATAGTTTTGTAGGTATGTGTGGCTTTTGCGCGAGCGCGAGTGGAGCGTGGGGGTGGAGGGCGCGGGGAGAGGAGATTTGAGAGAGGGTTAAAGAGAAGGGGAGAGGGGGAGAGACAGAGAGAGGACGGAGAGAAGAGAGAGTTAGAGAGAAGGGGGGAGAATGGGAGACAGAGAGAGAGAAGGGTGAGTGACGATGGGAGAGAAAGAGTTAGAAATAAGGGAAGAGAGAGAGGTGAGAGAGGGAGAGAGAGAGAGAGAGAGAGAGAGAGAGGCGAGAGAGAGAGGGAGGAAAGAGAGGGGAATGAAAGAGGGAGAGCGAGGGAGGGAGAGATGGGAGAGCGAAGAGAGAAGGAAAGCGAGAGAGGGAGGCAGAGAGAAGCAGGTGAGCGAGGAGGCGACAGTGGGGAGAGTAAGGGAGAGATTAACAAACGGTGGGGACATTTATTGTTTCACTCGCTGTGAACTCGCGCGTAGTCCATACACGTGCAACTAATGGAGAGTGCACTGGACTGATTGTTGCATGTGGGTTAGCTTTCCCTATTACCAGTGTCCCCCGCCATTAGGCGAACCCACTCCGAACCTTTGAGGTATTTGTAACATACGTCTTCAAGTCAAGGGTGAGAAGTCATGGCTTAAATCCAAATGAACGGTGTATAGGTTGAATCTGCTAACACGACATCAAAGCATCGGAAGTTCAAGAGCGAGAGCTCTTATCCTTTCGGCACTGCTGACCTCCAATGAATTGGGAGGGGAGGGGAAAATAACACAGTAATTATAATAATGCTAAAGAAACGTCCAGCACATATGTAATAAATAATGTAAACCACAACACAGGGAATTCGACGTTTCAATCCTAGTGACCTTCGTTAGGAACAGCAGAGACAGGTCCAAAGACATATGTCTTCTTCTTCTTCAGCTTTCCGAGCCATTGAGGTTCTTTGTTGCAAATACAATCCGTCTCCATTCGTCTCTCTGGTGGACCTTCTCTTGCCAGTCGTTGATTCCAAGTGCTTGTAGGTCTGTACATGTATTATCTCTCCACCGTCTTCTTGGTCTACCTCGGGGTCTACGGTCATTTATTTCCTGAGTGTAAGCGAGTTTTGTTTCCCTATTATCTTCCATCCTTTCTATATGCCCCAGCCATTGTAGTCTATTAGCCTTCATGATACCAGTGATTAGCAGAGACTTAAACAGATCATAAATGTCTTTGTTACTTCTTCTTTTCCACTCTCCACTTTGTGTATCCCTAATGGGTCCAAAAATGCGTCTTAAAATTTTGTTCTCAAAGGTTTGTAACAAGGCTTCGTCTCCTTTCGTTGTACTCCAGGTTTCAGAGCCATACAGCACAACTGGTCTGATCACTGTTTTGTATATTGTGATTTTGGTGTTACGAGATAGCAAAGACATATGTAACATTATAAATTAAACGAACGGGTGTATAAACATAGACAGTTATAAATATGAAATGATTGAAACAGAAAGCACATTGGAAGGTACGGTTTCTGAAAGGATATATCACCAAGGTCCTAGCTAGTTCATAACCAGGTTCTTCTTCCTCTTCTTCTTCTTACTTCTTACTTCTTCCTTATTTTCTTTTCTTCTTCATTCTGTCTTCCTTCTTCCTTCTGTCTATGTGACTATATATGTGTGAGGGGGAGGAGAGAGAGAGAGAGAGAGAGAGAGAGAGAGAGAGAGAGAGAGAGAGAGAGAGAGAGAGAGAGAGAGAGAGAGCATCACTATTTTTACTTCACACACTGTTTATGTACACATTTTTCTCCATGTTTAACATTTTTATGAGACTGCTCACGACAATTGTCAGTGTATGTGTGTGAGTAAAGTGTGGGAGTTTGTTCATACTAGTTTCAATGCTCACGTGAGGCATTTTGTATGTGTCTAGATGTGAGGATGTGTGAGTGTGTGTGTGGAGGATGCGTGTGAGTATGGGGATATGTGTGGGTGGGGATGTGTGGGTGGGGGAATGTGGGTGGGGTATGCGTTTGGATGGGTTTGGGTGTGTGGGTGTTGGTGGGTAGTTATATTTGTGGGTGTTGGTGTGATGTGTGGATGGATGTGTGGGGGTGAAAGTATGGGTGTGGGGGATGTGTGTATGGGTGGAGGATATGTGTATGGGACGGGTGCGGGGGATGTGTGTTTGGGTGGGGGATATGTGTGGGTGGGTGGAGATGTGTGGATGGTTTGGGGAAGTATGTGTGGCTGGCGGGGTTGTGTGGGTAGATGATTGTGTGGGTGGATTGAGGATGTAATGGCGGGTGGAGAGAAGTGTATGGTGTGTGAGTTTGGGATATGTGTACGGTGTGTTGGTGGGGGATGTGTGCATGGTGTGTCGATGGGAGGTATGTTTGTGGTGGTATGGGTGAGGATGTGTGTGTGGGTGGGGATAGTGTGTGGTGTGGGGGATGTGTGTGATGGGTGCGGGGAATGTGTGTATGGGTGGGGGATATGTGTGGGTGAGTAGGGGGTGTGTGGTGGTTGGGAGAAGTATGTGTGGGTGGTGGGGGTGTGGAGTGGGAGATGTGTGCGTGGATGGAGAATGTGTGGGTGGGGGTGTGTGAGTGGCTTAGGGATGTGTAGGTGGGTTAGGTATGTGTATGTGTCCGGGTGGGATGCGTGAGTGGGTGGAGGATGTGTGTGGGTAGGGGTATTGTGATCGAGAGATGTTTGGTTGGGGGTGTGTGGGGGTGTGTGGGTGCGTAGTGGAGGATGTGTGCGTGAGTGAGTGTGTTGGTGGATGGGTGGGAAATGCATGTGTGGGTGGGGAGAGGTGCGTGTGTGTTGGTTGGGGATATTGTGTGGGTGGGGTATGTGTGTGTGGGTGCGGGTATGTGGGGTGGATGGGTCAGGGTATCTGTGTGGGTGTGGGTGGGAATATTGTTTGGTATGTGGGTGGGGGATATGTGTGTGGTGTGTAGGTGGGGATGCATGGTGGTATGTGGGTGTGGGATGTGTTGGTGAGGGATATGTGTGCGGTGTGTGGGTTGGGAATATTGCGTGGTAGAGGATGTATGTGATTTATGGGTGGGGGTATGTGTGGTGGGGGATTGGGTTAGGGCATGTGTGGGTGGGTGGAGGATGTACGTGTGGGTGGTGGGGTGTGTGTGAGTGGATTGGGGATGTATAGGTGGTTAGGGAGATGTGTGTGTGTGTGTGTCGGGGTAGGGAGATGTCTGTTGGTGGGAATGTGTGTGTATGGTTTGGGGATGTGTGAGTGGATGTGCGATGTGTGGGTTGGTGGGGATGTGTGTGCGTGGGTGGGGAATATGTGGTCGATGGAGATGTGGCTGGGGGATGGGTGGTTGGAGGTGTGGGTGGGGGAGAGGATGTGTGGGTTAGGATGTGTATGTGGGTGGGCGTGGGATGTGTGGGTTGGTGGGGGATGTTTGTGGGTGGCGAATGTGTTTTGGTTGGGGGAACAGGTGAGGGCAGTGTGTGTGGGTGGGGATGTGCGGGAGGGGGATGGGTTGGTTGGTGGGGTATGTATGTGTCCCTGAGTGTGTGTGTGTGGGTGGGGTGATGTATGGGTAGATGGGATATGGGCCTTATAACATGGTAATTTATCTTGATTATGTTTATAACATTCATTTCACAATGTTTATCTTTCTTCCTAAGTAAATGTATAATGCTCTTGATGAACGAAAGACGAGTGATTGGAAGGGCCGAATGTAAGACGGGCCTGCGTGCCCAATTTGTTACCCTTTGAAAATAAAGTTGATTTGATTTGATTTGATTTGATTTGTCTTCCTTTATCCTTCTGTCTTCCTTCTGTCTTCCCTCTTCTTCTTTATTTCTGGCTTCTTCTTCTTTCGTCTTTCTTCTCCTTTTTCTTCGTTCTTGTTCTTCGGTCCTCTCTCGAACGGAATTTGTCACCCCTAAAAATGCACCTCAAAAATCAGTGTATCGGAACTGTAAGCAGATTCTATCCACGGTAGCGGGCTGTATCTACCCGTGAATAGCTTTTATTCCCCAACAATTTTGCCAGAACTGCGACATACGGCCTACTATTTGCGATTTTAACTACCCTGGGATTTTTAACATGCACATCTTGCACACAAGACCTCCAGTTTTTCGCACTTATCCAAAATGGCTAGTTATCCTATCTCAATACCCACGAGATCAGGGGGAAATGATATATCATTACACACCAGTGGTTCTTGGGGAAATGTACAACCTTATACCAAGTCTAAAGCGGACACCTCAAAAACTCGGCCACGATTGGCTACAAATATTCCTTTTGAGTGCGATACCTTTTGAGTGTGATTCCTTTTGAGTGTGATGCCTTTTGAGTGTGTTGCCTTTTGAGTGTCATACCGTTTGAGTGTGATACCTTTTGATTGTGATACCTTTTTAGTGTGATACCTTTTGAGTCTGATACCTTTTGAGTATGATACCTTTTGAGTCTGATACCTTTTGAGTCTGATACCTTTTGAGTCTGATACCTTTTGAGTCTGAAGTAAAAGCATGCGATGCTTTTCCACGTTCTGATGGTTATTGGGTAAATAATGTTAGCCCCATATTTTAACAGATTCTGTGCCAAACAACACATAGGTTTGGACTAAACAAATATGAATGGGTGGAACATGGGAAGTAGGGATATGTCAGAGGTATGACTTAAACGTTGTTAACAGGGTAGCAGACATGCTGTATTATAATACAATGGCAACATGTCGGCGATATATAAGCCCATGGCAGATACGGAAAGTCGCTTAAGTCGATTGATCATTCCATGGCACGTAATCAGTTAAAAGACCAATGGGCGCGCGATTATTGATGCGGCTGTTATCGTGTCCGACGCCTTTACTTCCCGTAACATTTCCTGGTACTCATTGTAACCTGGGCGAGCCTGGCAGGCCGGTTCAATTTTAAACACGAGGCGGGAGTTAATAGGGATTCGAACACGCAACCACAGGGCTGGCAGGCAAGCGTACTAGGCACTGCACTGACTCTGATTCCTGTCGTTGAATTATATAGGGTGTATTTTTAGTGACTGTGCAGTGTTTGAAAATATTGGCGGTCCAAGTTTTGTATTCACCTTCTGTAAAGTTCATGAAACATAATATATCCATCAGTCATGTACCATGCCGGTAAGCGCGGGCTGTCATGATTCGCCATGTCACTCGATCACCAGAATCATGGATCAGCTCAGGGTCCTGTCTCGGCCATACCACGTGGCCAAGCCATCCAGGTTTTTACTTCTCAATCTTCCTCTTGTTTTCTTTCCTTCGATCTTGCCAGTTGTCACCAAGTTCTCCGATTTATTTCTTCTCATAACGTGACCAAACAATGTTGATTGTCTACGTCTACTTTCTCTAATTAGTCTACGATTTTCATTTGTTTCTTGCAGAACTTGGTCATTGTTTGTTCTGTATGTCCATGGTATTCTCTACATTCTCCTCAGAAACCACACTTCCACAGCCATCAGATGTTTTTCAGCATGTTTGCTCATTGTCCAAGCTTCACATCCATATAATAGCACAGGTTATATGTAACACCTCAACACTCTTTTTCTCGTTGCAATTGACATCTTTTTATTGGTTAGTATGTTTTTCATCGTGCAAAAGACTACTTTCTTATTGAAACATAATAGGTAAATACAAAACTTGGACCGGCAATATTTTCAAATACTGCACGGTCATTACAAATACACCCTGTAGTTAGTTAGTTAGTTAATTAGTCAGTCAGTCAAGGATCAGTCAGTCAGTCAGTCAGTCAGTCAGTCAGTCAGTCAATCAGTCAGTCAGTTCGTCATTTCTTGGCAACTTTACGCTCAGTAGTTTGCTATTGATTTCGGAACATTGTATGATAATCAACGCAAGATGGTCTGCTGCCAAATCGTTCGCAGCAGTGTTTCGAATGCGGTGTGCGGGATTATGAATTGCGGCCGTAACCCCTTCGCCATAGAGACGGCGAATTACAGGCAGACGTTAAATTCTGAAGTAATTTCGGAAGTTGTCTTTGTATTACATCTGCTGAGTTTTAAAAACCCTGTTGCCCCGCGTGCAGTCCACTTTGAGAATCCCTGTGTTAAAGACTCGAACATGAAGTTTCCATTGACAGCCACATACGTCACCACGGAGATGGAGGTTTATACATGGCTGACGGGCGTTATCCGGTGACTGGGCAAAAATATAATCTCTGTTATTATAGTCGAAGGAGGCCTAAGTTCAGTATGTCCTTAGCTTCTATAGAATATGTCTTTTTTTTTTGTAGGAGAAAAGTTAGTCTTTACAGGACGACGCAATCAAGCCCGGTATTTGTTGGCTGTTTGTGATTTACTTGGCAAGTTTACGTGAAGTAGTTTGCCATTGCTGTCTGAACGACCGACACTCATATCATTGTTAAAAAATCAACACAAAGCGGTCTGCTTGCAAATCGCCTGCATCTGATTTCGAACGCGGTATTCGCGATTGTAAACCGCGTTCTTTACTCCTACGCCACAGACGTCGGCTTTATATACCGTTGCAGCAGCCGTGTGTGTGTGTGTGTGTGTGTGTGTGTGTGTGTGTGTGTATGTGTATGTTTGTGTGTCTGTGTGTGTATGTGTGTGTGTGTGCTTGCAAGTCTGTGTGAGGGGTCTGTGTGTGTGTCCTTTGTTTTAATTCAGCTTAATCTGTCTGGCCTTTACTCGAGGTAATGTTGTATATTCACTAATTCAATGCCAAACAAATACCAGGTTTCGACTAAATGTGGTACACAATCAAATGAACAAGCATTATCATGTAAATTTCCGTTCACTGGGCTTTAAAATTGTGGAAGATACCACAAAACAAAATAAATAACGCGACGACTTTAGTATGGCGATATATCGTCCTTCTGCCCAAATGGGATGTCACATTTTACGATACACTATACTTCAGCGCTGTCTCAGGTAAGAATGTGATGATAAGCTTAATATTTTTAGTCTAATCGTCACATGATTATTGATGAGACCAGTATCACATCCATCTTTAACTACAGGGTGTATTTTTAATGACTGTGCAGTGTTTGAAAATATTGGCTGTCCAAGTTTTGTAATTACCTATTATGTTGCATGAACTTTATAGAGGGTGAATACAAAACTTAGACAGACAATATTTTCAAAGGCTGCACAGTTATTAAGAATACACACTATATCTACAAAAGCTTCTGGTCCCTATTTGTATACGACGGGGACCACTCTAGAAACAGTGGTCTCGCAACAACTTCCTGGACCAGAAAGCAAGCGCGTTAAGCACTGTGCAGTTAGCTTAGCTATGGTGACTGCCTGGGATTTGTCACGAAGCTAGGGCATAATTTCTTCTAACCAATCACTATAGTGCTTAAAGCTATGGTATAATTTATTCTAGCCAGTTCCTTTAACACTTAAGCTAGGACATAATTTATTCTAACATATCAATATAACAGTCAAGCAATGACATAATTTATTCTAACCAATCACTATAACAAGCTAGGACATAATTTCTTCTAACCAATCACTATAACACTTAGGTTAGGACATAATGTCTTCTAACCAATCACTATAGTGCTTAAAGCTATGGTATAATTTATTCTAGCCAGTTCCTTTAACACTTAAGCTAGGACATAATTTATTCTAACATATCAATATAACAGTCAAGCAATGACATAATTTATTCTAACCAATCACTATAACAAGCTAGGACATAATTTCTTCTAACCAATCACTATAACACTTAGGTTAGGACATAATGTCTTCTAACCAATCACTATAACACTTAGCTAGGACATAATGTCTTCTAACCAATCACTATAATACTTAAGCAAGGACATAATTTCTTCTAACCAATCACTAACGCGTGCTGTGTGAAAACTTAAATTTCCTATCAGTGTCAGATCGTGCTGGCTGTAGTTATTTGAAGATAAGATAAGGATAATAGTTGCCCTTCGGCATAGCAGGTCTCAAACTCGTGTAAGGGAGGTCGGCATGGCTGAATGGATATGAGCGTCCATTCTTAAACATCCGGTGTGCTGATGACGAGGTAGCGGGTTCAACTCCTACATCGGTCAGTTGAACTACGAGGGGAAGTCAATAGGTAAGTCACAATTGGCTGTAGAAAAATAACTAAATATGATAACTTGAAACCAGTTTATTTGTATATATACATTGTCCCTTTATTTCTCAACATAATTTCCGCCAACTTTGATGCACTTATCCCATCGTTTTATCAGTTCCCCCCAAATTGGCTTCATAGAACTGCGTGCTCTGTTTTCTAAACCACGTTTTCACTTCACATTCAACTTCGGCGTCATTCGCGAAATGCCTCCCGCCAAGGTGGGTTTTCAGTGGACCAAAAAGGTGGAAATCGCTAGGGGCTAAGTCGGGGCTGTAAGGTGGATATTCCAGAACTTCCCACCTTAGTTGGTTAATTTTCTCTTGAGTTAATCGAGCTGTATGTGGTTTGGCATTGTCACGAAGAAGCAACACTCCTCTAGTCAGCAGTCCTTGACGTTTTCTTCGAATTGCATCATGAAGCATCGATAGAACTTCACAGTACCATTCAGAATTCACATTGTACCTTTCTTCTTGAAATTGATTAAAAGCACTCCTTGACTATCCCAGAACACTGTTAGCATAACCTTCCCTGCTGATGGCACAACCTTGAATTTTTAAGACACAAGGCGAAGAAGGATATTTCCATTGCATTGAAGCACGCTTTGATTCGGGCTGGTAGTGATGCACACATGATTCGTCACCAGTAAAAATCCTGTTCAGCATGTCTTCTCCTTCATCTTCGTATCGACAGAGATGATGCAAGGACAGGCCAAATCGGTTCATTTTGTGTTCCTCCTTCAATTGTCTGGGTACCCACCTTGAGCACACTTTCTTAAATTTCAATGGATCATACATTATGCTGTATGCTGAACCTTGTGAGCACCCTATTGCAGGTGCTACAGAGTCTATAGTTACTCGCCTGCATCTCTAATAATCTCCTCCACCTGCTGCACGGATGCTTCTGTTGCAATCTCAACATGACGGCCAGATCGGATTTCATCAACAATTTTAGGGCGTCCTGGAGAAAATTTTTTCTACCCAGCTATGCACCGCTTTGAGGGACAAACGTTTATTTGTCAGCATAAACAGGAAGCATTTCCTTATGAATGTCCTTTGCATGCAGTCCTTTTGCTCACAAAAAACGCACAACAGCACGTTGCTCTTTGGTTGTACACTCCGTAAGTACAGTCGCCATTTTGTTTATGCACTGCGCATGCGCATGAGACATCTAGCGCCACCTGACGGACGGGAATATAAAGTTCGATGTTGCTGTCCCCTATTGACACCTGTAGAAATCACCAACTACATTTACCTGCCATCCCACAGAACTTTGTGACTATCTTATAGACTCGCCCTCGTAAAATGTTGACATCATGTCCTTGATTTGGAGGCGTAAATTACAAGCACCTTTGAAGTCGGAGCGGGTTCGCCTAATGGCAAGGGACGCTAGTAATAGGGAAAAGCTAATCCACACACAAAAATCAGTCCATTGCACGAGAAGTAGTAGCACGTTTATGGACTACGCTTGCGTTCAAAGCGAGCTAGCGCCCCCAAACATACAATCTTGTAGAACGTGTGGCTTTCCTTATCATCATCATCAGCATGTAGCAAATGTTGTACAGAGTTTCCCTATCAGTGTGACCCGCGGTCAAGTATCTCCATCTGTGGCATTCCCCATCTGTGCAGTTTGCCTATCAGTGTGACCCGCGGTCAAGTATCTCCATCTGTGGCATTCCCCATCTGTGCAGTTTGCCTATCAGTGTGACCCGCGGTCAAGTATCTCCATCTGTGGCATTCCCCATCTGTGCAGTTTGCCTATCAGTGTGACCCGCGGTCAAGTATCTCCATCTGTGGCAGTCCCCATCTGTGCAGTTTGCCTATCAGTGTGACCCGCGGTCAAGTATCTCCATCTGTGGCATTCCCCATCTGTGCAGTTTGCCTATCAGTGTGACCCGCGGTCAAGTATCCTCCATCTGTGGCATTCCTCATCTGTGCAGTTTCCCTATCAGTGTGACCCGCGGTCAAGTATCTCCATCTGTGGCATTCCCCATCTGTGCAGTTTCCCTATCAGCGTGACCCGCGGTCAAGTATCTCCATCTGTGGCATTCCCCATCTGTGCAGTTTCCCTATCAGCGTGACCCGCGGTCAAGTATCTCGATCTGTGGCATTCCCCATGCCGCAAGCATCTTCTTGCCCAAGGTGTCTGCAATGTCCTGTGTCCATATTCGCGCTGGTCGAATCCCTGCCCCTTCTTCCAGGCGCCATGCTTTCCTTCTGTCTAAGCCACTGGGAGTTTCCGTGACGAAGTGGCTACGCCTCCTGCCTCTCGCTACGCAGGCCGTGGGTTCGATTCTGTGCTACGTCGTTCAGTTCACGAATGCAGTTTTCTCGGAGACTCCTGGGAGGTCTCCGCTGGAGCTACGGAGTTTGTGCTTTGTCTGACGCTGTTATCAGGCGTCCTAGTGGAAAGAGACTGAGCCATAGGGGATAAAACCCGGGATCATGAAGTCGTTTCGCTTGCACTTTGAACTTTTTCCTTTTTGTTTTTTAAATATGGCCGAAGTGCAGGGTGTATTTTTAATGACTGTGCAGTGTTTGAAAATATTGCCGGTCCAAGTTTTGTATTTACCTATTATGTTGCATAACCTTTATACAGAGGGTGAATACAAAACTTGGACCGGCAATATTTTCAAACACTGCACAGTCATTAAAAATACACCCTGTATTTCAGTTTGCGAGATATGATACGGCTTATAAGCCATTCTTCAATATTGAAATCTTGTTGAATGTCACGATTTTTTTCTTCCTGGTCAGCGATAAACTAAAAACGTTTCTGCCACATTTACATTCGAAAGCACTTCTTGAAGATCCCTACGTACTAAGGGTGATGTTATGAAACCTTTCACCAGCACAATTGCCCCGTAGTGAGGTAACGAACTGCGGGGATCTGAGCCCACACTTTAAGCATGGCAGATATCGAAACGTAATGATTGACATGCTTACCGTCGTGGACTTCTTGTGCTAGGTTATTGTATATTATACGTGCATATTATTCAGGTGGGCAGTTAGATCATTGCTTTGCTGATCCGGCAGCTCCTTCGTCTTGTCTTGTTCCAGGTGTATTGATGTTACTTTTCCTTTGGAAAACATGCTGCTATTAATATTTTCATCATCAGTATCACAAACACTATCACCATCACAACTAGTAGTATTACTACCACTACTGCAATGACCACGATTACTATACTACCACTACTATCGCTGCTCTATTGCTGCTGCTATTACTACTACTACAACTACTATTACTACTACTACAACTACTATTACTACTACTACAACTATTACTACTACTAAAACTATTACTACTACTACAACTATTACTACTACTACAACTATTACTACTACTACAACTATTAATACTACTACAACTATTACTACTACTACAACTATTACTACTACTAAAACTATTACTACTACTACAACTATTACTACTACTACAACTATTACTACTACTACAACTATTACTACTACTACAACTATTACTACTACTACAACTACTACTACTACTTCTATAGCTACAGCTGTTACTACTATTACTACTACCACTAACACCACTACAACTACAGCTGCTGCTGCTGTTGCTACTAATACTAATTTCATCACGATTACTTCGGCTACTTTTTCTACTGCTGCTGCTACTGTTGCGTTCACTGCCTCTATTGCCAGGGCTGCTTCTTATGGCATCTTGATGTCTCTTTGTGTTTTCCCACAGATAATCCACCGAATGCCGGCTTCCTGGCCTAGAGGTTAGCGACTTTTCTCCGTGATCTCGTATATTCTCGTATGTAACGTGACGACGGTGAGAATCAGCAGTGGTTCGAATCGCGTCGGTAACTTACGGGGTATGTGAGCCTGCCGCTCAGAAAGCAGTGGGAAACTACTGAGCGCAATCTTGCCAAGACATCAACAATCAGCTGAAAGATGCTGATGTTGACAGCGATGTCCTGTAAAGGATATGCAAAACATTTTTTTTTTAATCCACTGAATGCGGGGACATACAAGATCTCCCTTCAGCGTCTAGGTCAAGGTTATGCGACAGTATGCAAAGGTAAGACAGATTGCGTTAGAACACGAAATGACCTTTGACACCATACGGCTAAGCCTGTAGATAAGACAGGTTGACATGCAACAAAATAACAAGAAGATATGAAAGTAGGAAGCACAGAATCATGCAACACAACCAAAGAACAAGAAGCTTGACAGAACCGAGACCCGCGGTATGGTTGTGGTTAGTCGCTTGCCTACTGGCACGGTGATCATGGGTTCGCGTATTTTTTTTAAATTTACCTGGGCTTCCAGGTCGCCCCAGCCCTAAAAGGGTAACAGGACATGTTTGGGAAGTTAAGGCTGCCGCCATATCACCCCTAGAGTGCTGATTGCTCTCTGAAAATGTGGGTCAAGCATGATATGCCAATTACGACTTAAAGCATTTAGAAAGGTTCTGTTTGACAAAACCAATCCGCACATGTCGTCTCCGCAACGAAGGTATCCTTCTGAGCATTGGGGGTGGGATCTCCTGGTAACAAAATATCCGAAAACCTGGGGAGGAAACATTACTAGCCTAGTCATCATCCCAGTCAGTCTACATGTAGTACAGTACAGTACAGTACAGTACAGTACAGTACAGTAAATGGTTCCGTCGCTCTGCTACTGAGTGAGTGCGTGGCGCGACACTGTGGGCTGTGCATTTCATGTGGAATGCTTTTACAGCTGTCCGCGGTTATTTGTAGCGTGAACTACATGTTCGGAACGATGGCGGCCGGCTGTTGCTAAATTGACTGGTTTGCCTTTTCAGTTCACGGTGCATTTTTTTTTCAGGAGACTCCTGGGAGTCGTCGCTGGAGCTACGGAGTTCGTGATTTGTGTGGCGCTATCGGCGGGTCGCCCTGCGGAAAGAGACTGAGCCATATGGGATAAAACCCGGATCAATGAAGTCTTTTTGGTGATTGCCGACTCCATCGACGATGAACAGTGTTTTTCATGGAGGACTTTTGTGTTGGCATTATGCACAGTGTACCTTCAGTGTTGGCTTGCTGAGACTCCTGTCTTTTCCACTTTTCACATTGGGCAATGAGGAGCATTTTGTGTGATATTCACTGGCACAGGAACGGAGCATAACGGGGACGACCCGTTGCCGTGAAGTTGGGACCGCGACTAACAAACTAACAGTACAGTAAAGTAAACTAAAGTAAAGGAAAGGAAAGGAAAGGAAAGGACAATACAGTACAGTACAGTACAGTACAGTATACTAAGAAAAGGGGAAAAAAAAAAGAAAGTAAAGTAAG
>JACEFZ010004210.1:20133-82762 GCA_014155875.1 Cepaea nemoralis | reverse complement strand
GGTGATGATAGGGAGAGGGTAAGATAGATGAGTAGTGGGAGAGAGTGAGTGAGGATGATAGGGAGAGACGACAAAGAAGAAGAAGAAGAAGAAGAAGAAGAAGAAGAAGAAGAAGAAGAAGAAGAAGAAGAAGAAGAAGAAGAAGAAGAAGAAGAAGAAGAAGAAGAAGAAGAAGAAGAAGAAGAAGAAGAAGAAGAGAAGAAGAGAGAGAAGAGAGAGAGAGAGAGAGAGAGAGAGAGAGAGAGAGAGAGAGAGAGAGAGTAAAGAAGATGAAAGGATAAAGGTGGTTCGTGATTCCGCGTGAGAACGATAGCTAATTATGCTCTCGCTCCATCAATATTCTGTGATGTAATGTCATGCTAGAGATGAGTGTACAGCCTCTAAGGGCTCTTCAGCTAACCTACACAAACTCAAACTGACAAGTCGAAATGAAAGGTGTCAACATCTCGTATTGCACACAGGCACTCTCGCTACTTCATCCACACCTCAAAGAAACATCAGTTGCGCGGATGGATTTTATACACTTTAATTCAGGCGAACCTGAAACAATTATACAATCATAACCAAGCGGTGACTGCCTGTCCACATATACAGTTGTCGCCTTCTTCACACTACTCATACACAATCATATACAATCTCAACACTCGCTATCTTCAACTCGCGCCCTCGTTAACTACACATTGGCTCTCGGAATATCACAGGCGTCCTGTCTGGAAAGCTGTCGGGTCCCGTCTGACGAAGCTCAGTCGGTTGGTTGGCCTGGTCGTCCTAAATCCCGTGCGGTCAGCAAAACCCCGTGCTATTCTATCCTTCACGTAGTACATTAGTCTGTCCGTGCTAACCTGGGTTGTACTACTGCTTAGTCTGTTACGGGTGTTATCCCGTGAATTAGCGTCCCCCCTATCCTCGGGGTTGGTCCTACTGTTGACCTAGATATGACACATCCGTGTCCCCATCTACGTCCTGTCTTATGACTGTTCTAGGTTATAGCTTGTGTTCTATCTCTACTCTATCTACTCCCCTGTAGAAGCCCTTATCTATGTCCTATCTGTCCTTACCTCTCTTCTGTCCCTTGTCCTATCTATGTCCTATCTAACACTTTGAGATACTCCCGTGCCTCCCCCGTATTGAGTCACCAAATTCAACCTAGTAGGAGTGACGCAATGTCGTCATAGCATATAAAAAATTAGTTGGATATAATTTGTCAATGTGTTTGTAGGAGTTCACAACTCATGTCCTTAGGTACCACTTCTGATCTATATAAGTATGATACCAAGTTGATGTCTTTACCCACTGATTTATGATCAGTGTCACACACCTGTAGTGTTGCTAAGAGTCACTACTCTTCCACATTACACTCTTGGAAGCTGTGTCGAACCAAGGCCAGTTTTTTTTTTAAAAAAAAACACTACCTCTCTAAACATCGAATACCGATGTCCCGAACAAATTGTTCCTGTTAGGGAAACAATTCATGAATATATAATTCATGGCTCCAGTGCAATGTACCTCAACATCTCTTACAAGTTGTGTGTCTGCTGATATTTACCTATCTGGCTTCCGCTTGCGGATAAATTCTCAACTGTGTGCTGATAATTTCTATAAGTCTGTTGTGTTCCCTGTGACTGTATGCTCTCCCTTGCATAATCTTGATGTTTGTACTTTATCTGTTTGTATTCCTGTTTGTATGCGTGTTGACGTATACTTTATGTATGCTTAAATTAGAAACATAAGTGTATGTTTATAATTCATGTGATTAAAGCCTTCAAGCGTCGCAGGTAGGTTTCTGCAAGTCACAAATAAATGCTTATGCTTGATTTGTGAGATGAGTCGCCGAACTGAAGCGCTGGAAAACATTACCATAGCTGCAATGTAATAGTGGCTGAAACACTTATAAAATAACTACACGCTCACATGTGTTACACAGAAGACGAAGACAATTCATAAAAAACTCATGTGTGCGAAAAAAATGCACAAATGAACATTTGTAATATTTTTAATACATTCGTTCGTCCTTTCATTCGTCTTTCGTTCACTGATTCAGACCATGTAAGTTTAAAAACAGTCGTTGCCTCACGTCAATGTTTTTTCAAAGGGCTTATAACAGCCGTTGCCTCACCTCAATGTTTACAAAGGGCTTATAACGGCCGTTACCTCACATCACCGTTCTCGAAGGGCTACAAGAGCCATTGCCTGAACTCTATTAAATCTCAAGGGGTCTACCATGACCGAAGGCTGAACTTGATACTATGGCCGCTGTCTAGCATTATCGCTTCAAAAGGAAGCTTACCATAGCCTGAATTTTGACATTTTCAAGAAGCTTATCCAGGCCGCCATCGGCATTCTCGTTTGTCTCAACGGGCTACCAAAAGCCGGCTGCCTTACGTCGTGTCTCAGAGAGTTGACCAAGACTGCCCATTGATCGCCTTGACAGAGGTCTTTTCTACAAAACGTTTCTGCCGCCCACGAGTGGAGTGAAGCCGTTTTTTTCCAACACGTTTTCTGGTCGTCCTCGGGTGAAACATACTTCGCTGGTGTCACTGAAAAGCCCACGGAAGCTGTGTGTTGGAGGAACAGAACTCCTGAATTATCGTCGGTAGGAAACTACAGACTTACTACGACGCCGTGAGAGACAAACTGAATAATGATGAGAATTTAATGGTAAAATCTTAATGTTATTACAAATGTGTTTATTATAATTAAGTACTATAGTTGATTGAAATTTTTAATTAATAGAGTTAATAAATGTAATATAATGGCACAGGATGAGGCTTCATTGACACAGATTTTGAGTGGAGTAGGTAGAGCAATGTGCAGACTTACCACAGCAATAAAACAGCAATGGGTAGGTACAGACATTGAAAAATTCAGTGGTCAGGCAAGAGATTTTAAGAAATGGATGACAGCGGTAGAGAAACATGCATTCTTGGTAGGAGCCACAGACGAAGAAAAGAAAAAAAATTGCTTACCAGGCCACTGTAACACCGGTTTCGGATCATATTAGGAGGAAATTAGAAGCTGGGGCAGATGAGACTTGGAAACATTTTAAAGATGATCTAGCTCATAAATATGCGGAGATCACAGATCCTCAACATGCATTTTCAGTGCTGAGACAGTCTAAGCAAAACAAAGGAGAAAGTGTGCAACTATACAGTGATACATTGATTAATCTAGCTGAGGAGGCGTTTCTAGGACAGAACGTGCAGGGTGAAGAGGTAGAAAGGATATTAGTTGGAATATTCGTCGATGGAATAAAGTCGGATGGACTTAAATTCAAGCTTATGAGGGAAAATCCTGCAAGATTATCACAGGCTGTGGATATAGCTGTACAGGAAGAAAGTTTGAGAAGGAGATTCAGAGTAAGGGTAGGACGAGAAATAGGAAGCAACAGAGAAGATAGAATTGAAGAACCTATAGAGATAGGACAAGCAAGGTACGGATGGAGAAGACGGGGAGAAATACAGACACTGCAGGGAAATAATAACGAAAGTAATCAAGATAGAAGAAGACAAATGAGAAATCCTATAAGAGAGACAATAGCTAATACAAATATGATCTGTTGGAATTGTGGACAGAGGGGACACACTTTTAGATTTTGTGGCAACAGACGTGCTCAGGTTAGTGCACAGAATGGAAGTGTGAATAGTAGAACAAATAAGAATTTTGGAGAAATGCAAAGAAGACGCGGAGTTAATCAGACCAGCACAGAAATACTGACACTGGTAAGAAATTATAGAAGGCAACGTAGTCGAGGTTTCCAATCGAATGGCCAGTATGATACCATTACGCTAAGGCCACGTCAAAGTTCAACCTGCTTTAGAAGACAACCGTTTTATAACAACGACAGAAACTACCGCAGACGGGAGGTAAACGATGTGACGAGAACACGAAGGTATGAAGAGAGACAACATAGCTGGCCAGAAGTCAATGGTTGGCAGAGACAGAATTTTTATAAGAAAAGATGGAACTGGAACTGACCATCTAATAATGAAGAGCTGAGAACATTGCGAAGTCAATGGTTTGAGATCAGAAGGTTGAGATATGCACTCGCAAAGTCAAACAAAAGAGAAAATCAGCATCAGAATAATAGAACCTTAGCTGATGATCGACAGGTGTTTTCAGTTGTTAGAAGTAGACAGGAAAGAGAGACACAGACGTAGATGATGGAAGTGGTAGATAATAACACACAGACACAAATTGATACCATGGAAAAGAAAACCCAAGTACAACCAGCCAGCAAGATAACGAAGGGAAGTCAAACCGAGTTACAGGAAACTATCGAAACCCCTCATGTGAAATTAGAAAAAGGAGACACAGTTGAAATTAAGAAAGATAGAAAGACGAAGACCAAAGTGTGGGAGAAGTGAGTCAGAAGTGTGGGAGAAGTGAGTCAGATGTGTGGGAGCAGTGAGTCAGAAGTGTGGGAGAAGTGAGTCAGAAGTGTGGGAGAGTGATCAGAGTTGGGAGAAGTGGTCAGAAGTGTGGGAGAAGTGGGTCAGAAGTGTGGACAAGTGAGTCAGAAGTGTGGGAGAAGTGAGTCAGAAGTGTGGGAGAAGTGATACAGGAGTGTGGGAGAAGTGAGTCAGAAGTGTTGGAGAAGTGAATCAGAAGTGTGGGAGAAGTGAGTCAGAAGTGTGTGAGAAGTGAGTCAGAAGTGTGGGAGAAGTGAGTCAGAAGTGTGGGAGAAGTGAGTCAGAAGTGTGGGAGAAGTGAGTCAGAAGTGTGGGAGAAGTGAGTCAGAAGTGTGGGAGAAGTGAGTCAGAAGTGTGGGAGAAGTGAGTCAGAAGTGTGGGAGAAGTGACAGGTTAGAAAAATTAAGGATAGAAATGCAACTAGTATGGTAGTCAATGTAGGTACGACTGATGTGGCAGCTTCCTCAGATAGAGACATTGAAATTATCCCAAACCGGAGCATGGAAGATGGAGGTATAAATAAGAAGAAGGTCAGACGTTCTAGTGCCGACCATAGGGATATTATTGCCCTGTCTGCAGTCAACTATAACAAGCCTGTTGAGGGAACCATCATTAGTGAATCTTCTGAAGACGAGGAAGGAAGGTATAAGAGATATGTGACTTATACGGAAAATAGCGAGCAGACGGACGCAGTAACGACACGAACAACAAATAGAAGTAAACGAAGGAAAGCATTTAAACCGACCTATACAGTAGATGACGAGAGAAAGCTTAGGGAATATATGAGTTTAAGACCTCAACACTTTACAGCTACAGATATTGAAAACGAGTTTGATTGCTACTTCTCATGAAGACAGACACTATTGTCACCGGATACTTGATACTTTGTTATAGCTAGACTTGAAAAGTTGACTGATGAGTGACGTGACGGAAGACCTTGAGAGAATCCGATTCGTTAATAGTGTAGGATGAGGAGGTTGAGGAAAAGTGAGTGAGTAATTGAGTATCGGAATGATTTGATGTGGAGAATTGTTTGGTTATGCGTTGTCTTTGCGTGTGTAAACGTGTAGACAAACTTGTGTTCGTCGTGCTGATTAGAGAATGAAGTGAAGAGTGAAGTTGCGAAACGCCGTCTGGTTGGAGTGCATGGATAGAACGATGTCGGGTGATGATTGGTAGTAGCGCATGGATATACAGGGTGATTGGTATATTTTAGACTCCGGTGTGAAGGGAGATTGTGTCACTGTCTGTGCAAGCATAAAATACATACGCGTGCTGGAAGAAGAAGTGATCGATACACTTAGGGTGCGTTGAGTGATTGGTAGAATTTTGAATTGGTGTCTAATTTATTTTCTTGGAAGTAACAGTATTTGCACGTCAGGTTGTCGTGATACGAGAATAATGACGAGAACGAGGTTGTCTGTAAGGTTGTAAGTGTGAAGTACACAGCGAGTAGTCAGTGCATATGAGAAGCGGAAGTATGAGTGACTAAACGGCTGTGCATGTTGATAGAATAATTGTAAAGTGAAGCGAAGAGTTGTTAAGTAGTGACGCTGATAAAGCATACCGGTGATTACGTGGAGGGCAGAGTAGGTGAATATGCGAAAGTTGAAAAAGGTAGAGAGTAGATGGTTGAAAATTTGAGATGGCTTCTGTTTAGAATTAGTGGTATTGGATGGTAGAAATAATTAATGAAAATTTTATGACAGGGTGACAGATAGAGAATTAACGTTCCGTTTATTGTCGTTGGCGGATGTGAGTGTGCGGAAGAATGAGAGAACACAGAGAAGTTAGTTGCGAAAGGCTGCTGATAAATGGAAAAGGATTGTCAGCGAGTAAAAGGTGTAGGCAGCAGGATTAATGTGTTAGATGATGGGGGTTGGTGAAGAATTGCTCGTCTGAGTTAAATTGTGAAGAGAAGAGGTTGAAAGTTGATGAGCGAATAAGCGAGTATTAGGTGGTTAGTAAAAGTAATAAAGGAAATTAAAGAGTAATGGTGAGAGACACAGAAGTGAGTAATTCTGAGAAAGTATTATGTAAAGAAGCATGTGAATCGTTAGAAACATGTTAGAATGTGAGGCTTATTAAGAGCTTAAGGAATTAATAATACGGGAGAATGCAGCGTTTATTACGTCATGTGTTCAAAAGCAGTCAACAGTAATGTTACGGAAGAATGTAGAGCTTGAGACGTCGACTGTACAATTAGAAGTAAGACCAATGGGGTACTAGAGACTAATTAAGAGACTGACACTATTTGGTAGAACTATGTGAGAAAATAAATGGCTTGGTTTGCGCTTATATTTGCTGGGGGAGAGGTGATTGTTGATTTACAGAAAAAAGTATGGTCATTTTTGATTAATGACTTTTGTTGGGGGAATAATATTGTTCTGCGTTATGATGAGAATATAATCTGTGGGTAACATATATATTTTGGGGTTAATGCAGGTTAATATTTGTCCTAGCATTGAGTTGTGTTTATTGCTGTTAGGAGTAGAAAAAAGAGACTAATGTTGTTTGATTACAATAAGTAGTTGATTTTATTTGAACTTTATTACTATTTCATTATGTATATTTATTTTCAAAAATGTGGGGATATATGAAATCATGTTTGAATACCAGGGGGGGGGGGGGGTGATAGTGTTCCATTTTGATTTGTCTTGACTCCAGTTATTTATGAATTGTGGTCTTAGTTAGCTTGCATATTACTTTGTTTGGTTATTTCCACTTGCAAAACTTATAATGATTTTGCTTCTTAAGTTGCCTTGACCATGTTTAAAATAGTTTTTCTTTTGGCGTTCAGTTGTGGGGAGTTATAAAATATGAACTGATCCATATTAAAGAGACTTGTTAATAGTGTCCTTGTGAGTTCTGGATGCAGAGTTACGTTCAGAAAATGATCTTCATGGGGTAGGGAGAAACACATGGATTGAGAGCCATAGAGGGATATAGTTCGCATTGAAAATGGCTGCGGATGTCAGCAACGATTTGAATAAACGTAGACTGAGAGACATGGGAGGCGGATTAAGTAGGCAATTCCATAACATCGGAGAAAAGTGTTTTGTTATAAATTATGATTGGTTCAATCGTTTTGCATTGTTAACTATAGACATTTTAAAGTCACCAGTTGCTCGCTATGAGTTAATAGAAACACATAGAGGTGGGGGATGAAATAGGAGATGCATTAGACAGCGTTAATAAAAATACATGGATGTGGGGGTTAAAATAGGAGCTGTATTGAACAGCGTTAATACATAGATTGAATGGGAGTGGTTTAACTCAAAAAGGAGGCGGCTGTGTTTAGCAGCATGAAAATAAATATATTCATGGACAGTAGTAATTGGGGGATGCTGTGCTTACAGCATGAAAGAAGAGGTAGACATTAAAATATAGGAACACTAAAGTTGGGAAGGTATGTCACAGATAGAAAGTGCAGTCATATATTGCTGGCTGTTGTTGGTAGAGATTGGAGAGTAGAATAATATTTTTTAATACTGTGTGTAGAAGGCTGGAGTTTTAGATCGATGTAACTTTTGACAAGAGCATTTATTATTAACAAAAATGAAGATTGATTGATTGATTGATTGATTTAGGAACCGACATCGCAGCACTCGGGACATTCCCATAAGCGCTCCGTCCCCATCCTCAGCAGCCAGCGAAGAGTTCCAACACTAATAGTTCCAGTAGCAATCTGATTAAATGTCCGTCTCGCCTTTCCTCTGAGCGTCGATTGGCGGATTATGTGAAAACTTTATTTCGTAAAGTTTTGAAAGTGCATTGGAGGATAAATGTGATAAGTGTGACTACTTCTTACTACTCTTCGGTGCGCACCAACCACTTTCCTATCTATCTTTCCTGTCTATCCTGTGTTGTTGTTGTTAGAGAGAGTATGATAAGTTATAGAATACATAAGAATCTTCAATTTTTGTTAATCATAATTTCGATCGACATTTTATGAAATGGAGTGGGTTGCTTTGTGAAGAATATTATATGATTAGTTTTTGTGATACAGACTTGAGATTTATAAATAATGTATGTGGATATTATAATGAAGAAGAAGTGTAGATAGAGTAGGGGCAGTGGCGGTTGGCTATGAGATATATTATGGGGATAGAGAGAGGTGTGTAATGAATGAGAGTTCCAGGTTAGAGTTAGAGGTAGATGAATTTTGTACTGGTAGTTGAGATAGGTTCAGAGTGTTTAGTACAAAATAGTTAAGCGGATTGCTTATGATTTATAGAAACGAAGAAGAAGTAACTTTAATTTTTGGTGGGATTATTGGGTTAAGAGTCTGGGGTCATGGATTTGGGGGTAAATGAGTTGTGGAATTAAGACTTTTCGGGGAAAAGTCTTGTTAGGGTAGGAAGGTAATATAACAGTGTAGGCTGTTATACGGGGTTTATTTAGCTGGATTGGTGCAAGGAGAAAAAGAAATAACGAGATGATGCACGGCTGAGCACCGTAGCTAGGTAGTTAGGGACCGCTCACATGCTGACGTAGGGTAGTTGTGACTTTGCCGGCCAGCCAGCAAGATGCTTTAACTTTTGTAGTTACTTTATGCATTTTTATTTTACCGAAGATTCTTCTAATAAACTGAATTTTATAGTCACCGCTGGCTTATCTTCATATGTGCAGTTGCTGTTGAGTCTCGTCACTCTGCAATATTAACTACGTTAAGTTACCCTAAATAACTGCTATCATTGGCCTTTAAGAAGGTTGTCTCATACGAGACAATTATATTCTAATACTAGTAATTTAACGGTGTTCATGATTTTCCTTTTATCTATCTTTAAATGTAACTAAATGACTTTAACTATTACTAAGACTAATTTAATTTAGATTATTGTCACATTTCTATCACTTTATTTAATAGTGTAACTTCCTTAAAAATCATGTTATGCACAATCAATTAGTACATGTTATATTAACACAATATATCTACACTAAGTTGGTCGTAGCTCCAGATGAAGGTTATGTTGCCGCGTCTTCCCTCTGTGCTAATATCACTACCCCAGTCTATATACAATGGTTAATTTATAGTAGCTGCAGATGACGGTGACGATGTAACGACGTCCTTCTGTCTTAATATCACTACCACAGTTTATATACACTACATAATCTCTAGTAGCTGCAGATGCCGGTGACGATGTAACGTCGTCCTTCTGTCATTATATCGCTACCACAGTTTATATGCAATAACTAATCTATAGTGGATGCAGCTGACGGTGACGATGTCGCGTCCTCCTGCTGCACTTCAAAGTCTGAGGGTCTGGTCAGCAAATCTGCTAACGTATTCTTGCTTCCTCGTATGTGCCTTACAGAAAATGAATAGTTCTGGAGTATCAGGGCCCAGAGATAAATTCTGTTATTCTTAGGAAGCCCTCTTTCCATCACTTTCAACGGAGAATTGTCAGTTTCGACGACGAAGTGTGTTCCAGCCAGAAAACTATGTAATTTACTAACACAATACACAATCGCTAGCGCCTTCAATTGAGACACATCATATCTGGATTCTGTTGGAGTAAGCTTGCGACTTACATACAATATTGGATGAAGAATTCCATCATACTCTTGTAGGAGTACGCCCGAGATGGTGGTGGTACTCACATCAGTCCTAAGAGTATATTGTAATTTTGGGTTAGGTAACTTCAAAATAGGGATGTTACTAAAATAATGCTTTAGTTGTGACATTGCACTATTTAAAGTAGCATCTTGTACATTTATTTTTACATTCGATTTCAATAAATCAGAAAATACACTGGTAATTTGAGCCAAATTGGAATAAATTTGTTATAGTAATTTACTAAGCCTAATAAGCTTCTCACTTGCTTCTTGGGTGTTAGCATAGTGAGATTCAAAATTTTGGTTACAATTTTGTCATCACTTTTCAAGTGGCCCTTTGATATCGTATGGCCCAAGAAGTCGATTTCCTCCAATGCCAACTCTACTTTGGTTGGTTTGACTGTGAGTCCAAACAACTTAATTCTTTCGAAGACATGTCTTAAGGTTTTATGTGTGTCGTCAAGTCTGTTGTATGCACCCAAATGTCGTCTATATAAGTTTGGGGGTTTGTTACTCCATGTAAAAGCTCCCTAGTAAGACGGATAAAATTCGCAGGCGCATTGCGTAAGCCGAAAGGAAGAAAACGCCACTCGTATAGACCTAAAGGTGTTGCAAAGGCAGTAAGATGGATGGAATCTTTATTCATAGGAATCTGCCAGTAGCCTTTAGTGAAGTCAAGTTTTGAAAAGATGGTAGATGATGACATGTTTAAGATCAGATCGTCACAGGAAGGGATAGGTTCTGCGTCTGTCTTAGTTATTGCATTTAGCTTTGTGTAATCGACGCAGAGTCTGATAGTAGAATCCTTCTTCTTTACTAAGACGATGGGAAAGGAGTACTCCGATTGGGATTTCTGAATTATCCCACAAGATTCAAGACTAAGAATTTCCTTGTCGAGATTGTCCCTATAGTTCAGAGGGATGGAGTACGGTCGACATTTAATAGGAGTATCGTCGGAGAGAATAATGGAGTGTTGTATCCTATCTGTCCTACCTGGAATGTCTGAGAAAATTGCTTTGTATTCTGTCAGTAATGCTATTGTCTGTTGTTTTTGTTCGTCTGTTATTTTCGGTCCAAGATGTATACTGTCGATCGTCGTTGTAGTGTAGACTGTCGGTACTAGTAGTTCAACGTCATCGTCCTCTGTCTGGTTGATTACTGTGGTTGCACTGTGTTCGTCTTCTGTCTCCTGTTCTTGTCTAGAGTAATATGGCTTGATATGGAATATCTTGAGTTTGTTGTTCAGTGATATTTCATAATCAACATTAGATACTTTTCTCACTATTTTGAATGGCCCTTGCCATGACGTTGATAGTAGGTCACTCTTATCAGGTAATAATAATAAAACCTCTTGTTCAGGTTCAAGCTGTAAGGTTTTTGCACCTTTATTGGCATATTGGCGGTACATCTGTCCTTTGTGTTCCAAAGATGTTTTCGCTAAGGCACACGCTTTCATGATTTTACCGCGTGTGTCTGTAACTACCTCATATGGTGATAATGGTTGTGGGGTATCTGAGGTGTTGGTTAACAGCTGATGATAGATGTTGAGGGTCCTCGTGGGTTTGCCCCGTAAACTAGCTCAAATGGTGAGAAGCCCGTGCTTGCTTGCGGAACGTCTCTGTAGGCAAACAGCACTGTTGATAACAGTGTATCGCAGTCTGATGGGTTCTCTGCTGTTACCTTCGCCAGCATATGCTTGAGATCCCCGTTAATCTTTTCCACAATTCCATTCGCAGCCGGTCGATATGGGCTAGTGAAACACTGTTTGATGCCTAACAATTTTGTAACAGCTTGCGTTACAGCTGATATGAATTGTGTCTCTCTGTCGGATAAGATGGTTTGGGGGAATCCGAAACGGGAAAATAGATGTAGAAAAACATTGACTACATCTTTGGAACTGATGTATTTGAGTGCCACAGCTTCTGGCCAGCGTGAACAAAAATCCACGAGAGTTAAAATAAATCTATTTACTTTGTTATACACATGATTTAATGGTCCAACTATGTCCACAGCGACACACTCAAACGGTCTGGAGGATAGTGTAGTTGGCTGGACCATCTGCTGTGACATGTTTACCCCTTTTCACTAAATGTTGACAAATAGTACATGAACGACAGTAACGTTTTATGTCTGTACAAAATTTAGGCCAATAGAAATGAGATAAAATTCTGACTCTCGTTATGTAATAACCCATATGGCCAGCAAACGGCGAATCGTGTGCGATTCGTAAGACTGTTTGACGATGTTTCAATGGTAGCACCGTTTGCTGGATCTCGTGGTTATCTCTCTTGTATGTTCTAGTGAGAATACCTATTTTTCAATCTAAAATACCACGAAGCATTTTTAGTTAGCTTCGGTTGTTCGCCTACAAATCTAAAGTAGGGTGACACTGTTGCATCGGCGCGTTGCGCCTTTATAAACTCTTCTGTGGTGTTGTTGTCCACTGCACCACTAGGTGAAATGAGGTGGAGCATTTCATTCTGCAGGTCGTCTTGTTGTTTACTTGTTTCAGACCTTGTTATAGCGTTAGCCTTATTGGAATAGGTTTCTCGCCAGGCTTTTATTTCGTTAGTGGTACATTTCTTTACTTCTGGCAAACACCCGATAATAAGATCAGTACAAGGGTTATGCAAGATTGCGCACGTAAATGTGCCGGATAAGAAAGGAGTATTTACATGAGCTGTGGCTAATGGGTATTTCTCTACATTGCTCGAAAAGGTTCGGCAATTCACGAACTCGCCTGTGTAGTCCTTCTGGATTTGCCAGTTCCTTTCTCAAACCGATCAAGGTACTCCCGCTGTCGATCAAGAGTTGGCAAGGTTTATCATTCACCATTCCATAGTGGAACTCTAGTTTACCCCTGGAGGCAACTGCTGCCTTTGCGTTTTCACTTGAAAACGGAACTGTATACCCGCATTTCAGTACTCCATCTTCATGAAACTTATGACAAGTTGGACATCTATCATAGTTAAGTATATCAATTGCTGCTAATACATTCTCTCCACTCTCTTGCATTTGTTCTTGCTCACTTTCGCTTTCAGACGATGAGTCAATAAGCACTGCATTTACACTTCTCAATCTCTTGCGCCCTCTACAACGTGAGGAATAATGCCCGTAAGATTTGCAAAAGAAGCATTTAACCGCACGTCTGTTGGTTTCTCTCTTATTTTGCTGCTTCTTTATCATCATCTCTAGATGAGATGGATAGTTTGGATTAGAATCACAGATTCCGAACTGATCGTGAAAAAATTTACAGTATGGACACTGTGGTGGATTAGGTCTTCGTTTCTCTCTAAATTTGAATGATTTTTGAGGTTTACTACTGGCAGCTGCCACTATATCACTCTCTTCGATGTTAGACTTAAATATGTGCCTGTTAGAAGAAAAATAAGCTGATCCTCTTTCCTTTAACTGCTCTAACGACTCTACATCAGCTTGCTGTAAGAATTTGGCAAAGGGACTTGGGATAGTTGAAATAATTTTGTCCATAATCATTAAGTCCCTAAGTTTTTCGTAGTTCTTATTAATCTTTGCAGCGTTCAGCCACTTATTGTATACGTCCTGCACGTGAAAGACGTAATCAATGAAGGTTTGGTAATTTTTGGGTTTCAATTTGGAGAACTGAACTTGATACCCTGGGGCACCTAAAAGAAAATGCTGCATGATACGTTAGTGAATATAGTCGCAGTCATTCCTTGGCGAATGGACTATTATTTTTAAAGGCTCCCCTGACAAGTTCTTCATGTATATCATGACCCAGTGTTCTTTTGGTATTTCCTGGAACTTTAACTGAAATTCTACATTTTCGGACCAGGCAGAAAATTAGTCACCTTGGCAGAATTGTTTCACTATCCTTTTGTATTTATTATACTTATTTTCCTCCTCTTTACTATTCAACTTCGTAGTGGCAATGTGCACATGGGACTCTACCTCCAGTTCCTTCATTTTCAACTGGGTTTGTGCCTCAATTTCTAACTGTTTAAATTTTTTAGCTTCAGCCAACTCTAGCTGTTTTAATTTGTTAGCTTCAGCCAATTCTGCTAACCCCTTTTTATGCAACCGTTCTTGTGTCTTTTCTTCTCTCTCTGCTGCTGCTTTACTTTCAGTGTATTCTTTGTACTCTTTCTTTGCCCACTGTTCTAATTTGTCTCCACTAAATCCTAGGTCTTTCCCAGCTTCTATACACTCCTTTAATGTTGATATTGTTATAAGTTATATTAAACCCAAGCAAATTTTACAATGTTCAATAATAATACACTTGTCAATTTACAGCGTTGAGAAAAAACAAGAAGATGCTAATTTAAATTGCAACATCAAAAAATGGGGTACTTATCTGATGCTTTGTCAATTTTTGCTTCTCACGTCGTTCTCGGGAGTCATCTTCTGCTTTTTCCCTGTCACACTACACGGGCTGTTACTAACACTATCACTCTCCACTCTGGTGTGTAGAGTAACAACAATTAATATTCAACAAAATTACTGATAATGCAATATACAATTTGTCTGTCGAGTCGTTTCTTCAGACAGGAAACCTGGAATATGGAATATCTTTGTTAGTTTTGTCTGTCGTCGTGTCTGTTGTCGTTCTGTATATGTCATGTAGTCTTCACTGGCTTGGGGCATCAACTGAAAGCGTTCTTGTGAAAACATTTTACATATCATTGTTATCACAATTCAATAAGTTTCAACAATTTGCACAAACTCGTGGTCTTCCTTCCACTTCTACGTACTTTACGTTCAAGCAAGACTAGATTTTTCACACTTACGCCCAAACATCCAGCTTACGTTCTGATCTTACACATTCATATTTACACATTACTGTAGGCTGTGAATTCATTCGAACGCTGACACCACGTTCACACATTCATGTAGGCTGTGAATTCATTCGAACTCTGATACAACGTTTACACATTCAAGTAGGCTATGAATTCATTCGAACTCTGACATCGCGTTTACACATTCATGTAGGCTATGAATTCATTCGAACTCTGACTCTACGTTTACACATTCATGTAGCTATGAATTCATTCGAACTCTGACACCACGTTTAGCTGCCTGTCAACATCTCGTATTGCACACAGGCACTCTCGCTACTTCATCCACACCTCAAAGAAACATCAGTTGCGTGGATGGTTTTATACACTTTAATTCAGGCGAACCTGAGACAATTATACAATCATAACCAGGCGGTGACTGCCTGTCCACATATACAGTGGTCGCCTTCTTCACACTACTCATACACAATCATATACAATCTCAACACTCGCTATCTTTAACTCGCGCCCTCGTAAACTACACATTGGCTCTCGGAATATCACACGCGTCCTGTCTGGAAAGCTGTCAGGTCCCGTCTGACGAAGCTCAGTCGGTTGGCAGGCCTGGTCGTCCTAAATATTTTGCGGTCAGCAAATCCCCGTGCTATTCTATCCGTCACGTAGTACAGTAGTCTGTCCGTGCTAACCTGGGTTGTACTACTGCTTAGTCTGTTACGGGTGTTATCCCGTGAACTAGCGTCCCCCTATCCTCGGGGTTGGTCCTGCTGTTGTCCTAGATATGACACATCCGTGTCGCCATCTAAGTCCTGTCTTATGACTGTTCTAAGTTATAGCTTGTGTTCTATCTCTACTCTATCTACTCCCCTGTAGAAGTCCTTATCTATGTCCTATCTGTCACAACAGCGTCACAACAGAAATGATTAATGCTTTAGAAGAATATGGAATAGATAAAGTTACCAGTCTGCTTAATACAATATATGATACTGGAAATATACCTCATGAGTTATGTAATTCTGTATTTATTGCAATCCCAAAGAAATCAGAAGCCTTGGAATGTGATCAACATCGAACAATTAGTATAATGAGTAACATCACGAAGATTTTGCTAAGAATTATCATGCAAAGAGTTAGGAGGAAAATACAACCTGAAATAGGAGAAGAACAATGTGGGTTTGTAGTAGGCAAGGGTACAGTAAATGCTGTGTATATACTGAGAACCGTAATCGAACGTTCTATAGAAGTAAACAAAGATCTACACCTTTGCTTTATTGACTACACAAAGGCTTTTGATAAATTGAGACATGTCAACATGATAAGGATGCTTGAAGATCTACAAATTGATGGGAAAGACCTTAGACTTGTAAAAAACATATTGGAAACAACAAGCTGCCATAAGAGTTGATAATGAAGTAAGCCAATATCAGCCTATTAAGAGAGGTGTGAGACAGGGATGTGTAATGTCTCTAGATCTGTTTTCCCTGTACAGTGAAAATATTTTCAGAAATATTGAAAATATGGAAGGAATCAACATTGGGGGACGATGCATCAATAACATTAGATATGCAGATGATACCGTCTTGATTGCAGACAATGAACAGGATCTGCAAAATTTAGTAGATGCGGTTGTTACACACAGTGAACAACAAGGGTTAGAATTAAATTGTAAAAAGACACAGATTATGGTCGTCACTAGGAAGAACGAAATACCACAGTGTAATATACAAGTAAATGGGAATATTCTTCAACAAGTGAATAGGTACAATTATCTCGGAACAGTAATAACATCTGATGGTAGATGCCTTGAAGAGATTAGAACAAGGATCGCCATGGCAAAAGTAGCCTTTAGCAAGATGAAAAACATACTGACCAATAAAAAGATGTCAATTGAAACGAGAAAAAGAGTGTTGAGATGCTACATAGAACCTGTACTTTTATATGGATGTGAAGCTTGGACAATGAGCAGCCAGGCTGAAAAACATCTGATGGCTGTAGAAATGTGGTTTCTGAGGAAAATGCAAAGAATACCATGGACAGCCAGAAAGACCAATGATCAAGTCCTTCAAGAAACAAATGAAGATCGTAAACTGATCAGAGACATTAGACGTAGACAGTCAAAAATTTTTGGGCATGTTATGAGAAGAAATGATTTGGAGAAATTGGTGACAACTGGTAAGATCGAGGGGAACAGACCAAGGGGAAGACGTAGAAGCAAGTACCTGGATGGCTTGGCCTTGTGGCATGGTCGAGACAGAAACACGGAACTGATCCACGACTCTGTTGATCGAGTGAGATGGCAGAACATGACCGCCCACGCTTACCGGCATGGCACATGATGGATGGATGGATCTGTCCTTACCCCTCTTCTGTCCCTTGTCCTATCTATGTCCTCTCTAACACTTTGATAAAGGCAACTCAAACATATATTTATTTTCTTCTGGACAGTAACAAAGTGACAATCTCCAACATAACAAGTAAGATAATGCGTGCATTAACTACACTGTACAACTCAACATTACATAAACATAATGCACGACCACATAGGGGAGAGATAGATACTATAGTATGCCACTGGATATCAGGGAAAGCTACAAATGGCTGATAGATGAGCGAACCGGCTACAGTTCTTTCATAAACTACTAACTATTAACCTCCTATAGAAAAGAGCTAATTCTAAAGTAGGTCCACCGGCCGTCAATTTTCCCGTAGCAACGATCCCATAAGTTCGTGAGTGTTCCATTTATTTATTCATCCAGGGAGGCAGTCTTTCACAGTGCAACGTGTTCAAATACTTACAAATTTACCCAAGTATGACTGCCTGAAACATGATAAAAACAATACCCACGCGTGTTATATCAAGATAACCCTTTGTCTTTCCTCCGACTACAGAGTCCCTAGCATTTATTGTTTCCTTCTCTATACTAGTATTAAGCCTTATCATTATCATCATCCCCCTCATCGTCGTCGCCGCCATAATCACTGCATATATAATAGCCATTATCACTAACAACATAAATCTACATAATTAACAACAGCATTGTAACCACAGTAATTTATCATCCCCATGTATCTAACTCCCGCTAATGACTTTTACTTCCCGACGCGCTGCCTAATACTTCTGAAAAGTCCTTTAAGCATTTTCCCCTGATTTTCGTGTAGATCCGAACCCGCAGCCTATAATCTGTTAGGCCAACCTATCTTCCGCCCTAACCTCTTAGCCAATATAAAATGACACAAAGTAGTACAACTTTACATTACAGAATCAAGACACATACAGTACGCTGCAGCGATTAGCCTTCATCAGCAAACAAACACATTCACAAATACAACATACAGTCAAGGAGATCTCTTGTGACTACATCAGAAGGTGACGACAGGGCGAGAAGAGCAAAAGCATGAAAAAATGAAGGCAATGAAGAGAGAATGAGAATTGAAAAAATGTTAATTGAAAAAAAATGTTAATTGAAAAAAATTTTAATTGAAAAGAATGTTAATTGGAATAAATGTTCATACTCACCTCACAGTTCAGATCTGTAAGCAACCCAGAAAATCTCCGATGTATTCTTTTATACCCGGTGCTAGGTGTTACGGTTCAGTGAGCACATTGAAAGAAGGGGGCGGAGGCAGGAGGGCAGGACTGTGACTAGTCTGGTAGGGGTATCTGAGCACTCTAAGTGGATGCACTAACGAAGCATGAGGGGCGCAAGCATGATGGTGATACTAACCAAAACCCCACTATGTACTCCTATATGTTTTTGTGAGGCGAGTCCTAAAGTCTGGATGGAATGATATGCGTGAATGCACATACATACATACATATACACCGCTCAAACAGACATAATGCTAGTGTATATGGGCATGTGCAAGGTATATGTAAGGAGAGAGAGAGAGAGAGAGAGAGAGAGAGAGAGAGAGAGAGAGAGAGAGAGAGAGAGAATGCCTGCGACATACCCCATGAGGAATGAGCAGTAGGTCGGTCTACAAATAAGAGGCTTCACTCGTACTGTTTCTTATGAAATAGAGTTAGTAAGGTTGATTGTTATACAACGTATTTAAGGATCAAATCGTCCAGTACTTGTGTTATTCGGGTTGTATAAGATCCAACCACTGGTAATACACATGATGTGGGTAGGCACAGAGAACCAAGATGGTTGAGAGAGAGAGAGAGAAAGAGAGAGAGAAAGAGAGAGAGAGAGAGAGAGAGAGAGAGAGAGAGAGAGAGAGAGAGAGAGAGAGAGAGAGAGTAAAGTTTATAAACTAAAAAATAAGAGAAATTGGACAAATGCCTGCGACATACCACATGAGGTATGCAGAGTAGGTAGGTCTACAAATACGAGGCTTCACTCATACTGTTTCTTATGAAATAGAGTCAGTAAGGGTGATTGTTATACAACGTATTTAAGGATCAAATCACCCAGTGCTTGTGTTATTGGGGCTGTATAAGATTCGACCACAAGCAATACACATGGCATAGGTAGGTACAGAGAAGCAAGATTGTAGAGAGGGAGGGAGGGAGAGAGAGAGAGAGAGAGAGAGAGAGGAGAGAGAGAGAGACAGAGAGAGAGAGAGAGAGAGAGATTTGAAAAGTGTTTATGACATGCCGCATGAGGTATGCGGAGTCGGCTTTCAATGTGCTCACCGAACCATAACACCTAGCACCGGGTATAAAAGAATGCATCGGAGATATTCTGAGCTGCTTACAGATCTGAACTGTGAGGTGAGTATGAACATTTTTTTTTTCAATTAACATTTTGTTTCAATAAAAAAAATTTTCAATTAAAATTTTTTCAATTCTCATTTTCTCTTCATTGCTTTCATTTTTTCATGCTTTTGCTCTTCTCGTCCTGTCGTCACCTTCTGATGTAGTCACAGGAGATCTCCTTGACTGTATGTTGTGTTTGTGAATGTGTTTGTTTGCTGATTAAGGCTAATTGCCGCAGCGTTCTGTATGTGTCTTAATTCTGTTATGTAAAGCTGCACTACTTTGTGTCATATTATATTGTTTACACTCTCACAGCTTTACCGCAGTTTCACCTAATTTTATTCATATTTAACTTCTTAGCCCGGGAGTCTGACCCCGCTTCACATCTCTCTAACCGAACAAAAGACAAGCATACCATCCCGTGGCATCTTCTATCCTGGGCGAGTTTTTAATGACCTGTCCTGGCCGGACTGACCTAGTGAACGCGTTCGCCTGCTGTGCTTATTTACATTCATGTAGTGGCCTGGATATTTCTCCGCGCTACCAGCCTATATATGCCTGTCTAATGTATATATTTCTCCGCGCTACCAGCCTATATATGCCTGTCTAATGTATATATTTCTCCGCGCTACCAGCCTATATATGCCTGTCTAATGTATATATTTCTCCGCGCTACCAGCCTATATATGCCTGTCTAATGTATATATTTCTCCGCGCTACCAGCCTATATATGCCTGTCTAATGTATATATTTCTCCGCGCTACCAGCCTATATATGCCTGTCTAATGTATATATTTCTCCGCGCTACCAGCCTATATATGCCTGTCTAATGTATATATTTCTCCGCGCTACCAGCCTATATATGCCTGTCTAATGTATATAATTGTTGTACGTCTAATTGCTTACTTTCTATATATTTAGTGCTTAGTTTATATATATTTAGTGTATCTACATTCTCCTTCTTTCATTACTTTGACTCCCTTCACTCTGTTTCGGTCGGCCGATCAACAGCGCGTCCTCTGCAAGACGTCGCAGTCAACCTTGACATTCGTCGGTTGTTTGTGACTTCTGACTGCGTTCAGTAGCTTGCCATCGCCTTGTCAACTAGACTGCCATTACAATTAGTTAGTTAGTTAGTAGTTAGATATAGGTCCTTTGCAGAATGTTGCAGGCAGTCCTAGCCTTTACCGACTGCTCATGATTCCTGGGACAGTTTACTTACAGTAGTTTGCCATAACTTTCTAAACTAAGGTACCTGATTATAATCTAATGAATATTCTAACTAGGTCTATCTAATCTTACGCCAACCTACGTTAAGCTTGTTTGTGAATAGTTGATCGCCTCCAATCAATCGCTCTTCTGGGTTTCACTTGGCTCTTCTCAATCGATCGCTTGTCGTGGGGCCCGGCCCACCTGACTTTTCCCAGTCTTGTTCGACTATAGTCTTCTTGTGTGATCCCAACCAACATGTGTCCTCTGGCTAGTGTTTGTCATGTAAGACTTTAGCCATTTATTTCAACTAGTGAGCAGTTTCCATAGCTAGCAGTCCCCCTCAGGTGGCTTTCTTCCGCCTTGTGAACCTAGGAATCTGCGTCTCCTCACCTTCTTTGGCTTATCTGCCTTGGGTTGATTCCATCCACAGATCCTTTGGTCATCTCTTCCTACCTGTGATTCAGACGAGTTACGACATGGGCGCCTGTCCGTCTTCCTTCACTCATTGTCTCTTCCAGGCATTCTACAAATTTGTCGCTGAACAGCCACAACTTCTCAAGTCCTGCAACTTTTTCTCCAGTTCGAGCAAAGCCCTCGGCCTCGTGGGCCCTGCTACTAAAGCCGTCCTCTTGCTTGTTCCACCCCTATCTGCCTGGATTCCTTCGTATATATACTTTCTACCAATGCTGGCGCTGTCCCGCGTCCTACCGTCACGCGGCTTTGCCTTCCATGCGTTTTGCTAGGTGGTATCCAATCAGCATTAACTAGTATGCATACTTAATTCCCCTAATCTGCTTTATTCCAATCCTTCAAAATCACTAAGTTCTAGTTTAAGGTCACAGTCCTGCCTGAGTTCATGCTCCTTGAAGTAAATTTCTCAGGCCATGTGCGTTTCCCACTGCCATAAATCTGGAGTATAGCTTTTGTTCCTTGACAGCTCAAGTTAGTTCTGACCTCGTTTGTACCTATAAATTCTACAGCATCTGTTGTTCCCTGACAGCTTTTGCTCCAGTATATATTACATTTGGCCGCTTTCGACCAGAAAGAAAGCTACCGAACAACGAAAGATAAGGTAGATTCTATGGGGCCGAATATCATTCCAGGTTTTGAACTTTCGCTAAAAACAAATAATACCCTGGTCAACGTCCTTTGCTTCCGAATTCTAACAAACTTACCGGTTTTATACTGACTGTTTGGGACCGTATATTTTCCACACTATCTCAAACCCATCCCCCAAGTGTAATGGCGTCTCAACATCACTAAAGACGTACCATCGTATCCTGAGCTCGAAGCCCTGTCTATGTATCTGACCTCTCTCGTGATAAATGTTGGATGCCTAAGGGAAACAACTCTGCTCGGAAATTTAAAAAAAATATTCGTTTGCATCCCGTGATCTCCTAGTAGACCTAAAAAAAAACTAAGGCAGTTAAACCCCTTTAATAATAATGCATCATGACAGCACAATATCCAAGTAACATTATCAATCATGAAATATAGACCAATCCCCTACATGCTGGGGAGCGGAATTCTCCACAAGACCTCGAGACAGTAACATCAATACCCACTTGATGGATGCAAGGTAGGGACACAGCAACAAAATATCCACATGCAGCCCCACTTAAGACAACAATCCCCACAGTAACATATATAAAACAGTCAGCTTCACATAGGTGCTACCCACTGGGAAATCTGCAAATCAAGGTGCACAGTCATCCCTGAATCTGAAAAAAAAAACCATTGTAACTATTCCCGCGACACTACAGGCAATCCCCCGGTCACACACTTAATAAAACAACCACTTCTCCCCTGTTCGCAAGGAAACATCAGCCTGAACTGCAATCTTCACAATCATCGCTGACGTTCACACAAACAAATCAGCCCCTACTGTAAACCTACTGCATGAAACAACTATTCTAAAAAAAAAAAAACATATATCATGAAACAACTCTTGACATACAAAAACAAGTTTGGGGCCCTGTCCTTGGACATCATGTCTATCTCTTGACGCTAATAAGTATTTGCAACCTTGCCTTCTCACAGTTAAAAAAAAACAGCATGTAGCCGCATGAATATCTACTCAGACATCTCAGATTATGATAGGGTCCCTTGGCACTGGGCTATCTGTTGTTGCCACGCAATTTAAACAACAACTAAAATGTTTCTAAATTCGTCGACCTGTAAAACAAAGGACTTGACTGATCATATGGCCCTCCAAAACAGAATAAACACTCAATCGTGAACAAACACCACAGCACAAATGTTTACATAATGTTTACTTAGTGTTCATTGTGTGGTGCTGACTTCCACATTTACCATGTCTCTGCCCTACAATGTTCTGCTTCCTCCTGGTGAATTTCAGTTTCCCATGATGGAATATTACTTATCGAAATAGACTGGGGGACTTCTTGATTCGCCTATAACTTGTCATTGTTATTGTATGCATTTCTGGCACGCCACATGTGCCATTGGTAACGTTCGGAACCGCCCGGCTCGCGCCCTGCTGCTGGTGGGACACACTGGCACGATTTGTTCCTGTTGTCTCCTCTTCCATGGAAACACAAAAGAGGGGGGGGGGGTATATTTTCCTGGTGGCTTCAAATGTTGACACTGCCACCCTAAATGTTGAGTTCAGCCGCACAAACAGCTGCCTCACCGACGAATTAATTCACATTTGTCCCCCGCACAACCACAGGTCTGGCTTCATTTGTAAGTTGGGGCGTAGGAATTTTGGTCTCATATTTTACATTTCTTCGATTTCACTCGCCATACACTATTGTCAACAATGGGTTTAGTTTTCTTGACAGCGATGGGTGACCTTTTATAGGTGGGGTATTTTCTTATACCCTTAAATCTGCGAGTTAGACTTTAACGAGCACTGATATGGGACACTGCGGTTCCCTATCGATGAAAAGCTAAGGTCACCCTTAATCTTCGACGACTTGCACAGCTCAGCTGTCCTCTGAGGTCACTCCGGACAGACTCTGGATTCTGTTATTTCTACATTCACGATTATGTGAACAACAGACTTTCTTATATTATCGGTTCATTCATATATATATATATATATATATATATATATATATATATATATATATATATATATATATATATATATATATATATATATATATATATATATATATATATATATATATACACACACAAACACACACACACACAATTATATGAACACATTCTTTCCTTATATTCTGTGTTAATTCATTTTTTGGTCTAAATGATATAAACAAATTCTTTGCTTATATTCTGTGCTCGTTCATTTCTTGGTCTACAATTATGTGAAGAGCACTGTTTCTTATATTATCGGTTCATGTGTTGATAGATTCTCAATTATATGAACAGATTCTTTGCTAACATTCTGTGTTCATTCATTTCTAAATTTACAATAATATGAACCACATGTTTTTCTCATTACGTCTCACATCTCTCTCTCTCTCTCTCTCTCTCTCTCTCTCTCTCTCTCTCTCTCTCTCTCTCTCTCTCTCTCTCTCTCTCTCCCTCTCTGTCTCTCTCTTTTCTCACTCTCTACTATGTGAATGTGACATGTACAATAGATATTTGTTGTACGAAATATGAGAGATTGGAAGGCCGAATCTCAGACAGCCTGGCGTGAGCAACTTGTGGTCCTTTGAAATTAAAGTTCGTTCGTTCGTTCGTTCGTTCGTGTGGTATATTAAATTTATGAGGTTAAGTGAAACCAACATTTTATGAACATTAAAAGCTGAACAGATCCTAATTTTACGAGAATTAAATCCAGGAGGACGAGGTTGGTAGTTGGGAGACCTGACCTCTGTGCCACAATGGCTGCAGCAACTAGAAGACCGAGCACTAAACCACATGTTTATCTTGTCTTTCAGACGGACCCGTTCCCGTATAGTGGACTTGTCTCCGCGCCACGGCATCCCAGGTCAAACTTTCACAGTGTGGAAACCTAGCTACATCGCCCCATTGCCTGCATGTGGCTGCACATCACGCCTGGAGATAGCTTTCACTCCCACTATATAAATCTTGCTATCTACGCCAGTTTTTGTCTTCCTTCTCTAGCCTTTAACTGTCCCTTAAACACGTGTAATCTCTCAGAATTGTCCGCGTTTTTTGTTTCCGTCATATTTTGAACAAATGTGGTATCATCATCATCATCATCATCATCATCATCATCATCATCATCATCATCATCATCATCATCATCATCATCATCATCATCATCATCATCATCATCATCATCATCATCATCATCATCATCATCATCATGCGTATGCCAATATAAAAGTGTATGCATCATAGACGGATTTTTTGCTGGTTTGTTGTGCTGAACCCTGCGGAGACGTCAAAATTGATACGCTGTGGGGTGCACGTAAACGACAGCACTTTAAGATGATGGTAGACGATCAGCAGCCACGCCTTGCACTCGCCACTTGGAGAACTCGCCAGCATTCTCTGATTGAGAATGTTGCTCTCGTGTCACGTGACAAACATCAGAAGGAATCTAAGACACGGGCAACTTATCATCAACATCATCTAGTGCATTGCGTTGCATTGCTTCGTCAAGCCTGTTGATGAGTACATCTGATATCGACAACAATTTTTTTTTTGGGGGGGATTTGCCTTCCTTTGCCTTTGACGGTCCCGAGGCTACCTGCAAGGCAGCAGGTTTGTGTCTCTCTTCATCTGGTCCCTAGCCTTTAACTGTCCCCAGTCTACCTGCAAGGCAGCAGGTTTGTGTCTCTCTTCATCTATAGTCCCTAGCCTTTGACTGTCCCCAGTCTACCTACAAGGCAGCAGGTTTGTGTCTCTCTTCATCTATAGTCCCTAGCCTTTGACTGTCCCCAGTCTACCTACAAGGCCGCAGGTTTGTGTCTCTCTTCGTCTGGTCCCTAGTCTTTAACTGTCCCCAGTCTGCCTACAAGGCAGCAGGTTTGTGTCTTTCTTCGTCTAGTCCTTAGCCTTTGACCTGTGCGACATGGGAGATCCCACAATTAGCTGTGCTACCGTCAGTGTCATAGGAAGATGCCAGGAGGAACACATCAGAGGGAACGCCCATATCTATTCTATCATCCAAATTGTCCCGCTTGCTGTCCCTTCCCCTGTCCCGGTCCCCATGACACCACAGACTCCCAGGGCTGTCTATATAAGAGAATGAAGGCCAAGATTCATGTAGTTTCACAGGCTGGGATTCTGAGATAAATGACACATTTTATTCATGTCTTCATTTTCATGAATGCGTTGGCAGAGCACATGATGTTGATATCCTCCTTGCTCTATCTCAGTGACATATCTGTGCCATCAACCTCTAACATATATATGTGACATCAACTTGTGACAGATGTTTGTGACATCAACGTCTAACATATGTATGTGACATCAACGTCTAACATATGTATGTGACATGAACTTGTGACAGATGTTTGTGACATCAACGTCTAACATATGTATGTGACATGAACTTGTGACAGATGTTTGTGACATCAACGTCTAACATATGTATGTGACATGAACTTGTGACAGATGTTTGTGACATCAACGTCTAACATATGTATGTGACATCAACTTGTGACATGTTTGTGACATCAACGTCTAACATATGTATGTGACATCAACTTGTGACAGATGTTTGTGACATCAACGTCTAACATATGTATGTGACATCAACTTGTGACAGATGTTTGTGACATCAACGTCTAACATATGTATGTGACATCAACTTGTGACAGATGTTTGTGACATCAACGTCTAACATATGTATGTGACATCAACTTGTGACAGATGTTTGTGACATCAACGTCTAACATATGTCTGTGACATCAACTTGTGACAGATGTTTGTGACATCAACGTCTAACATATGTATGTGACATCAACTTGCGACAGATGTTTGTGACATCAACGTCTAACATATGTATGTGACATCAACTTGCGACAGATGTTTGTGACATCAACGTCTAACATATGTATGTGACATCAACTTGTGACAGATGTTTGTGACATCAACGTCTAACATATGTATGTGACATCAACTTACGACAGATGTTTGTGACATCAACTTGTGACATATATATGTGACATCAACTTGTGACAGATGTTGTGACATCAACTTGTGACATATATATATATATGTAACATCAGCTTGTGACATATGTTTGTGACATCAACTTGTGACATATATATATATATGTAACATCTCATTGTGACACATTTTTGTGACATCAAATTGTTCAAATAATTATGGATGTAGAAATAAAATAACGGACAATATTATGTGCTGTTGTTCACATAAATGTGAATGTAGAAATGAGAGAACACATGATTCAAGCAAGGACTTAACTTGCACGCTATAAACACAAACAGAAAGTTCTAGTTCCGGGCGTGTGTACTGACCTAAATAACAGGAACTTCTGTTGCAATACCCACTGCCGCCCAGGCAGCGACACCGGTCACAGGGGTCGTCTATGAGTTCTCCGTGGTTGTACCACTTGCCTTTGACAGTGCATCCGTCGTAGTGGGCTTCCGGCGGGGTTTCTGGGAAACAAGAAACATGGCATTGGAACTGGGTTCAAGGTCAGAAATATGACTTGAGGTGATGGTCAGCCCTGGTCCACTCATGTGTGTTTATCTAAGGGAGAAATGAGGGAGAAGTGAGGGAGAAGTGAGAGGGGAAGAAGTTATAAAGAAATGATGGAGGGAAAAATGAGGGAGAAGTGAGAGAGGAGAAGTGATGAAGAAGTGAGGGAGGGAGAAGTGAGGGAGAAGCAATGAGAGAGAAGTGAGAGAAATAAGAGAGAGAGAGAGAGAGAGAGAGAGAGAGAGAGAGAGAGAGAGAGAGAGAGAGAGAGAGACAGACAGAGGGAAGTGAGGAAGAAGTAATAGAAAAAAGTGAGGGAGAAGTGAGGGAGAAATGAGGGAGAAATGAGGGAGAAGTGAGAGGGAAGACGTTATAAAGAAATGATGGAGGGAAAAATGAGGGAGAAGTGAGAGAGGAGAAGTGATGAAGAAGTGAGGGAGGGAGAAGTGAGGGAGAAGCAATGAGAGAGAAGTGAGAGAAATAAGAGAGAGAGAGAGAGAGAGAGAGAGAGAGAGAGAGAAGTGAGGAAGAAGTAATAGAAAGAAGTGAGTGAGAAGTGATAGAGAAGAAGTGAGGGAGAAGTGAGAGAGAAGAAGTGAGGGAGAAGTGAGAGAGAAGTGACGGAGAAATGAGATAGAAGAAGTTATAAAGAAGTGATGGAGGGAGAAGTGAGGGAGAAGTGAGAGAGAAGAAGTGATGAATGAGTGAGGGACGGAGAAATGAGGGAGAAGCAATGAGAGAGAAGCGAGAGCGAGAGAGAGAGAGAGAGAGAGAGAGAGAGAGAGAGAGAGAGAGAGAGAGAGAGAAGCGAGGGAGAAGTAAGGAAGAAGTAAGAGAAGAAGTGAGGGAGAATTGAGGGGGAAGTGGGGAAGAAGAAGTGAATGAGAAGAAGTGAGGGGGAAGTGAGTGAGAAAAAAATTAGGTGTGAGGGGGAGGAAGAAAGGGATGAGAAATGATGGAGAAGTAAGAGAGAATAAGTGAGGAAGAAAAAGTGAAGGAGAAGTGAGTCAGATGTGTGGGAGAAGAAGTGAGGGAGAATTGAGGGAGAAGAAGTGAGGAAGAAAAAGTTAAAGAGAAGAAGTGAGGAAGAAGAAGTGAGGGAGAAACTATGAGAAGAAGTGGGGAAGAAGACAAGAGGAGACGTGAAGGAAAAGAAGTAAGATAAACAAACAAGAGAGAAGATGTGAGGGAGAAAAATACAGAGAAAACAGTAAGAAGAAGGAGTAAGGGAGAAGTGAGGGAAAATAAATTAGGGAGAAGAAATGCGGGCGAAGAAGTGATGGAGAAGACGTGAAAGAGAAGGTGTGATGGATCCTGTGGGCCAACAGACAGCAACAGATCTAGTAGACAGCCAGCGACAACACGCGGACACTGACAAACAACAGACAAGATCTAGTAGACAGCCATTGGCAACAAGCGGACACTGACAAACAACAGACAAGATCTAGTAGACAGCCAAAAACAAGCGGACACAGACAAACAACAGACAAGATCTAGTAGACAGCCAAAAACAAGCGGACACAGACAAACAACAGACAAGATCTAGTAGACAGCCAAAAACAAGCGGACACAGACAAACAACAGACAAGATCTAGTAGACAGCCAAAAACAAGCGGACACAGACAAACAACAGACAAGATCTAGTAGACAGCCAAAAACAAGCAGACACTGACAAACAACATACAAGATCTAGTAGACAGCCAGTGACAACAAGCAGACACTGACAAACAACAGACAAATCAAATCAAATCAAATCAACTTTATTAGGGTCACAAATTGGGCGCGCAGGCCCGTCTTACATTCGGCCCTTCCAATCACTCGTCTTTCGTTCATCAAGAGCATTATACATTTACATAGGAAGAAAAATAAACATTGTGAAATGAATGTTGTAAACATAAACAAGGCTAAACATGGAGAAAAATATGTACATAAAAAGTATGTGACGTAAAAGTAGTGATGCCAGCGCGTCCCACACACACACCACACACACACTCTCTCTCTCTCTCTCTTTCATTCACTCTCACTCATTCACTCACACACACACACTCTCACTCATTCACTCTCCCGCTCACTCATTCACTCTCCCGTTCACTCATTTACTCTCCCGCTCACTCATTCACTCTCCCGCTCACTCATTCACTCTCACTCATTCTGTCTCTCCCGCTCACTCATTCACTCTCCCGCTCACTCATTCACTCTCCCGCTCACTCATTCACTCTCCCGTTCAATCATTCACTCTCCCGCTCACTCATTCACTCTCACTCATTCACTCTCACGCTCACTCATTCACTGTCCCGCTCACTCATTCACTGTCCCGCTCACTCATTCACTCTGCCGCTCACTCATTCACTCTGCCGCTCACTCATTCACTCTCACGCTCACTCATTTACTCACACGCCCACTCATTCACTCTCACGCTCAATCATTCACTCTCCCGCTCACTGATTCACTCTCACGCTCACTCATTCACTCTCACGCTCACTCATTCCTTCTCACGCTCACTCATTCACTCTCACTCATTCACTATCACGCTCACTCAATCACTCTCACGCTCACTCATTCACTCTCACTCATTAACTATCACCCTCACTCAATCACTCTCAAGCTCACTCATTCACTCTCACTCATTCACTATCACGCTCACTCAATCACTCTCACGCTCACTCATTCACTCTCACTCATTCACTATCACGCTCACTCAATCACTCTCACGCTCACTCATTCACTCTCACTCATTCACTATCACGCTCACTCAATCACTCTCACGCTCACTCATTCCCTCTCACGCTCACTCATTCACTCTCACGCTCACTCATTCACTCTCCCGCTCAATCATTCACTCTCCCGCTCACTCATTCACTCTCACTAATACACTCTCCCGCTCACTTATTCACTCTTCCGCTCACTCATTCACTCTCACGCTCACTCATTCACTCTCACGCTCACTCATTCACTCACACTCATTCACTCCCACACACAGATACTCTCACTCATTCACTCTCCAGCTCACTCATTCACCCTCACGCTCACTCATTCACTCTCACGCTCACTCATTTACTCTCCCGCTCACTCATTCACTCTCACTCATTCACTCACCCGCTCACTCATTCACTCTCACGCTCAATCATTCACTCTCCCGCTCACTCATTCACTCTCACTCATTCACAAGATCTAGTAGATAGCCAGTGACGACAAGCGTACACTGACAAACAACAAACAAGATCTAGTAGACAGCCAGCGACAACAAGCGGACACTGACAAACAACAGACAAGATCTAGTAGACAGCCAACAACAACAAGCGGACACTGACAAACAACAAACAAGATCTAGTAGACAGCCATTGGCAACAAGCGAACACTGACAAACAACAGACAAGTTCTAGTAGACAGCCAAAAACAAGCGGACACAGACAAAGAACAGAGAAGATCTAGTAGACAGCCATTGACAACAAGCGGACACTGACAAACAACATACAAGATCTAGTAGACAGTCAGCGACAACAAGCGGACACTGACAAACAACAGACAAGATCTAGTAGACAGCCAGCGACAACAAGCGAACAATGACAAACAACAGACAAGATCTAGTAGACAGCCAGCGACAAAAGCAGACACTGACAAACAACAGACAAGATCTAGTAGACAGCCATTAGCAACAAGCGAACACTGACAAACAACATACAAGATCTAGTAGACAGCCAGCGACAACAAGCGGACACTGACAAACAACAGACAAGATCTAGTAGACAGCCAGCGACAACAAGCGGACACTGACAAACAACAGACAGACAAGATCTAGTAGACAGCCAGCGACAACAAGCGGACACTGACAAACAACAGACAAGATCTAGTAGACAGCCAGTCACAACAAGCGGACACTGACAAACAACAGACAAGATCTAGTAGACAGCCAGCGACAACAAGCGGACACTGACAAACAACAGACAAGATCTAGTAGACAGCCAGCGACAACAAGCGGACACTGACAAACAACAGACAAGATCTAGTAGACAGCCACTGACAACAAGCGGACACTGACAAACAACAGACAAGATCTAGTAGACAGCCAACGACAACAAGCGGACACTGACAAACAACAGACAAGATCTAGTAGACAGTCAGCGACAACAAGCGGACACTGACAAACAACAGACAAGATCTAGTAGACAGCCAACGGCAAGCAGACACTGACAAACAAACAAACAGTAGGCGTACCTATGACCACAGCTCGCTACACACAGCTCCCAAGAGAGCAAGGAGAACCAGGCAGGCGATGGTAGACATGGCGGCTGTTGTTCTGTAGGCCAGTAACCTACAGAGATGCTGTAAGTGTTCCCCAGCTTCTTACCAATGCAGCGCGACCGTTGTCTTCTGCGTATCCCAGGCTGTATTTATCCGATTCCCACTGCCGATTATAACTAATCTATACACATCATTATCAGTATTTACCAACACAGCCAGCAAACATGGCGGATCGTTGGTCGCCATTCGACATGACCATCCAGGCGTCAGCTTGGAACTGTTTTGAACGACAACCAAACATCGCACGTTGAACTTTCTGTGATACTGTCATTAGTAGTGTAATGATGTAATCATTGACATCAGTAGTGTAATGATGTAATCATTGACATTAGTAGTGCAATCATCTTGCTCTTGGTGGTAGGTTGCCTATGGAAAAGATAAAGGTGGTAATTCGTTTGGGGAACAGGTGAAGAAGACGGGGGAACAGATTAAGAACCCATATGTAGAAAGAATGAGATTGCGGGGAAGGGGGGGGGGGATCGGTAGGGGTTCTGGAAGAATCTCACAACTGAGAGGGAAGACCAGGAGAACTTTAAATCAGATAGCGGTGGGAACGATTAGTAGTATGACTCTTCGCTGGCTGTTGAATGAAGGGACGGAGCACATATGGGAATGACCTGAGTGCAGTGACGTCGGTTCTTAACTCAACTCAACTCAACTCAACTCATCCGGGTGTTGCAGCTGTCACAAATGACGACTATTTTGCACCAACAAGTAGCTAAACTGGAAAATTTGTTATAAGCACAAATTGTCAGGACACCAGGAAGTAACATCATCATGAGCCATGCAATAACCACGGACAAGCCGTAGTACGCCTCTCACACGATCACCGGAGCCCTTCATCAGGTCTGTGTGCTTGTCTCAATTATGTCTCGTGGCTAAGCCAGCCAAGTTCTTATCTCTGCATTTCCTTGCCCTTCCCCCATCACATTTACCTGTTGTCATAAAGATTCCACTTTTATCCTCAACATATGGCCCAAAAATATGGCATGTCGACATCTAGTTCCTCTGATAAGTTTACGACACTTTTCTTCTATTGTCCTACTGTTTGTGCTGCGAACTTTCTGTTTCTCGCCTGTCTTCTGGCCTGTCCGAACTGTTTCTCGCCTGTCTTCTGGCCTGTCCGAACTGTTTCTCGCCTGTCTTCTGGCCTGTCCGAACTGTTTCTCGCCTGTCTTCTGGCCTGTCCGAACTGTTTCTCGCCTGTCTTCTGGCCTGTCCGAACTGTTTCTCGCCTGTCTTCTGGCCTGTCCGAACTGTTTCTCGCCTGTCTTCTGGCCTGTCCGAACTGTTTCTCGCCTGTCTTCTGGCCTGTCCGAACGGTTTCTCGCCTGTCTTCTGGGCGACCGGCTCACATACCCCCGTAAGTAACCAACGCGACGCGATCCGCTACCGAATCTCGCGCAGCTGCGTTAGTAAAGGATATGCAACTAACTTTTTTAACAGTAAGGGATGATACTCTTATATAGACAGCCGTGAGAGCCTGTGGTATAATGGGAGGAAGTGGCAGAGGGGATAGGAACGATAAGAGGGGAAATATGGGTGTAAGAATATATATTCGAGCCCCGCTCCGATGTGTACCACATGAAGTGGCACACGGCTTGCATGTTTCAATGGTGCAGCTTCTGGTAGGGTCTCCTATATCGGACAGATCAAGGGATAGGATCCAGATGAAGCGAGACACAAACCTGCTACCTTATAGGTAGACTGGGGACAGTCAAAGACTAGGGACAAGATGAAGCGAGACACAAACCTGCTACCTTATAGGTAGACTGGGGACAGTCAAAGACTAGGGACCAGATGAAGCGAGACACAAACCTGCTACCTTATAGGTAGACTGGGGACAGTCAAAGACTAGGGACCAGATGAAGCGAGACACAAACCAGCTACCTTATAGGTAGACTGGGGACAGTCAAAGACTAGAGACCAGATGAAGCGAGACACAAACCTGCTACCTTATAGGTAGACTGGGGACAGTCAAAGACTAGGGACCAGATGAAGCGAGACACAAACCTGCTACCTTATAGGTAGACTGGGGACAGTCAAAGACTAGGGACCAGATGAAGCGAGACACAAACCTGCTACCTTATAGGTAGACTGGGGACAGTCAAAGACTAGGGACCAGATGAAGCGAGACACAAACCTGCTACCTTATAGGTAGACTGGGGACAGTCAAAGACTAGGGACCAGATGAAGCGAGACACAAAACTGCTACCTTATAGGTAGACTGGGGACAGTCAAAGACTAGAGACCAGATGAAGCGAGACACAAACCTGCTACCTTATAGGTAGACTGGGGACAGTCAAAGACTAGGACCAGATGAAGCGAGACACAAACCTGCTACCTTATAGGTAGACTGGGGACAGTCAAAGACTAGGGACCAGATGAAGCGAGACACAAACCTGCTACCTTATAGGTAGACTGGGGACAGTCAAAGACTAGAGACCAGATGAAGGGAGACACAAACCTGCTACCTTATAGGTAGACTGGGGACAGTCAAAGACTAGGGACCAGATGAAGGGAGACACAAACCTGCTACCTTATAGGTAGACTGGGGACAGTCAAAGACTAGGGACCAGATGAAGCGAGACACAAACCTGCTACCTTATAGGTAGACTGGGGACAGTCAAAGACTAGGGACCAGATGAAGCGAGACACAAACCTGCTACCTTATAGGTAGACTGGGGACAGTCAAAGACTAGAGACCAGATGAAGCGAGACACAAACCTGCTGCAGGTCCGCATGGCCGAATGGGTAAGAACGTGGGTTCTTAAACATCCGGTGTGCTGATGCCGAGGTTAGCAGTTCAACCCCCTACACCGGACAGCTGGACTAAAATGTTGACCTGTCGTCCTTGACTTGGGGACGTAAATTACAAGTACCTCTGAAGTCGGAGTGGGTTCGCCTGATGGCGAGGGACACTGGTAATAGGGAATCCACACGCAAAATTCAGTCCATCGCTACTATAAATAGTGTGTATGGACTACGCTTGAGTTCAAAGCGAGCCTGGTGCCTTGTAGGTGACTGGGGACAATCAAAGGCTAGGGATCAGACGAAAAGAGACACAAACCTGCTGCCTTGTAGGTAGACTGGGGACTGTCAAAGGCTAGGGATCAGACGAAAAGAGACACAAACCTGCTGCCTTGTAGGTGACTGGGGACAATCAAAGGCTAGGGATCAGACGAAAAGAGACACAAACCTGCTGCCTTGTAGGTAGACTGGGGACAATCAAAGGCTAGGGATCAGACGAAAATAGACACAAACCTGCTGCCTTGTAGGTAGACTGGGGACTAGTCAAAGGCTAGGGACCAGACGAAAAGAGACGCAAACCTGCTGCCTTGTAGGTAGACTGGGGACTGTCAAAGACACATGAAGGCAAACAATATATATATATATGTCTAAGTTAGATATACTGAGCAACAGACTTGACGAAACAATGTGAAGCAATGCACTTGATGACGATGATGATAAGTTGCCTGTGTCTTAGCCTTGTTCTGATGTTTATCACGTGACACGCGAGCAACGCTCTTCATCCGAGCATGTTGTCAATTTCTCCAAGCGGCGAGTGCAAGACGTGACTGCTGTTCGTCTACTGTCATCATCATCATCGTAAAGTGCTGTCGTGTACGTACACCCTGCAGTCTACCATTGTTGACGTCTCCGTAGGCTTCAGCACAGCAAATAAACCAACGAACCTTCCATGATGGATTTACTTTTATATCTACAGGCACATAGTGATGATGATGATGATGATGATGATGATGATGATGATGATGATGATGATGATGATGATGATGATGAAGATGATGATGATAGCACATGTATACCAAATGGAACTAAAATACGAAACGAGAACAATTCTGAGAGGTTACACATGTCAAAGGGAAAAACAAAAACTGGCATAGATAGCAAGCTTTAATGTAGGGAGTGGAAGCACCTCCCAGCTCTATGTGCGGCCACATGCAAGCAATGGGGCGATGCAGCTAGATTTCCACACTGTGAAAGTTGAGTGCTGGATGTGGACTCGACGATGACCGAAGATCTCTGCCTGGGTTTTCGTTTCATGGAGACGAGTCCACTATGCGGGCACGGGTATGAGTTCTCCGTCTGAAGTACAAGGTACACACGTGATTTGGTGCTCCGTCTTCTAGTTGCTGGAGCCATTGTGGCACAGTGGTCAGGTCATCCAACTACCAACCTCGTTTTAATAGAGTTAATTCCCGCAAAAATTGGATCTTTTCAGCTTTTCATGTTCACGAAAGCTTGGTTTCACTTAACCTCAATAACTTTAATCAACTACACTAACGAACGAACTTTGTTTTCAGAGGGTCACAAATTGGGCACGTAGCCCCGTCATAGATTCATCTTCCAATCACTTATATTTCGTACAATAATTACCTATTGTGCATGTTTTATTCACATAGCAGAACGAGCGAGCGAGCGAGAGAGAGAGAGAGAGAGAGAGAGAGAGAGAGAGAGAGAGAGAGAGAAGCGAGAGAGAGAGAGAGAGAGACAGACAGAGAGAGAGAAACAGAGAGACAGAGAGACAGAGACAGACAGACTGATCTTCAGATGTGAGAGTTATTGAGAAAAAAAACATGTGGTTCATATAAGTGTAAATGTAGAAATGAATGAACGCAGAATATAAGCAAATAATTTGTTCACATAATTTACACAATGAAATGAATGAACACAGAATATCAGCAAAGAATTTGTTCACATAATTGTAAATATGGAAATGAATGGACCGAGATGATAAGAAATACTGTTGTTCACATAATTGTGGATGTAGAAATTAGATAACACAACATTCAAGCAAGAACTTGCACGAGACAAACACAAACGAAGGTCCCAGCTCCTGGCTTGTGACCATCCATCATGTGCCATACCGGAAAGCGTGGGCTGTCATATTTTGCCATATCACTCAGTCACCAGAGTCGTGGATCAACTCCGTGTTCTTGTGTCAACCATGCTACGTGACCAAGCCATCCAGGTATTTACTTCTCGGTCTTCCCGTTTGTGGATTCCCTTCGATCTTGGCAGTTGTCAACAAGTTCTCCAATCCATTTCTTCTCATAACATATCCAAAACATTTTGCCTGTCTACGTCTAATTTCTCTAATCAATTTACGATTTTCATTTGTCTCCTGTAGTACTTGGTCATTGGTTTTTCTGTCTGTCCATGGTATTCTTTGCATTCTCCTCAGACACCATCATGCACTATTGATGAACGAAAGATGAGTTATTGGAAGGGCCGAATGTAAGACGGGCCTGCGTGCCCAATAAAAGTCAGTACATTCGTTCGTTCGTTCGTTCAGATGTTTTTTTTTTTTTCAGCTTGACTGCTTCCCTGTCCAAGTTTCACATCCATACAAAAGTAGAGGCTCTATGTATCCCCTCAACACTCTTTTTCTTCTTTCAGGTGACATCTTTCTATTGGTTAGTATGTTTCTCATTTTGCTAAAGCTACTTTCGCCATGGCGATTCTTGTTCTAATCTCTTCAAGGCATCTCCCATCAGATGTTATGACTGTTCCGAGATAATTGTACCGATTCACTTGTTGAAGAATATTCCCATTTACTTGTATATTACATTGTGGTATTTCTTCCTTCCTAGTGACGACCATAATCTGTGTCTTCTTACAATTTAATTCTAACCCTAGTTGTTGAATTGTGCAACAACCGCATCTACTAAATGTTGCAGATCCTGCTCATTGTCTGCAATCAAGACTGTATCATCTGCATATCTAATGTTATTGATATTTCGGCCTCCGATGATGATTCTATTTATATCTTCTACATTTCTGAAATATTTTCACTATATAGGAAAAAAAAAAGATTTAGTTTCAACTGACCTACATAACCGGAATTTCTGTTGTAATACTCATTGCCGCCCAGGCAGTAACACCTGTCACAGGGGTCGGCTATGCATTCTCCGTGGTTGTACCATTTGCTTTTGCCAGTGCATCCGTTGAGGAAGAAGAAACGAGAGAGAAGTCAGGGAGACGAAGTGAGGAAGAAGTGAGAGAGAAGAAATGAGGTAAAGAAGTTAGGGAGAAGTTAGGAAGAAGACGTGAGAGAGAGTGAGAGAGAAGTGAGGGAGAAGAAGTGGGAGAGAAGAAATGGGAAGAATAAGTGAAAGAGAAGTGAGGGAGAAGAAGTGGGAGAGAAGAAATGGAAGGAAAGAAGTAAGAGAGAGGAAGTGAGGGAGAAGAAGAAGAAGTGAAAGAGAGGAAGTGAGCGATAAAAAATGTGGGGAAAGTAAAGAAGAAATAGTGAGAGAAAAGTGAAAGAGAATTGAGAAAGAAGTAGTGAGGGAGGAGTGACTGAGAAGTTAAAGAGAAATGAGTCAGAAGTGAGAGGGAAGTAGTGAGGAAGAAATGGAAGAGAAGAAGTGAGAAAAAAGTGTGGGAGAAGAAGTGAGAAAGAAGAAGTGAGAAAGAAGAAACGAATAAGTAGAAGAGAGAGAGAGAAGTGAGAAAGATAAAATGAGTGAGAAGAAATGAGGAGGAAGGAGGGTGGAAGAAGAAGTGGGGAAGAAGAACTGAAGCAGAAGAAGTGAGAAAGAAGTGAGGGACAAGTGAGAGAGAAGAAGTGAGGGAGAAGTGAGGAAGAAGGAAACTTAGAGAAGAAGGGAGAGGGCATACAATAGATTGATCATGCCTTCGACTTCGCCTTCCTCTCCTCCTTCTCCTGCTCCTGCTCCTCCTGCTCCTCCTTCTACTTCTTCTTCTTCTTCTTCTTCTTCTTCTTCTTCTTCTTCTTCTTCTTCTTCTTCTTCTTCTTCTTCTTCTTCTTCTTCTTCTTCTTCTTCTTCTTCTTCTTCTTCTTCTTCTTCTTCTTCTTCTTCTTCTTCACAACCCTCATAGCCCGTGCCGTGTGAAGCCAAAGCTTTCCGTCTCGTGTACTTCCAGACATTTGTAATACCGACATTCACCCACGCACGATGCCAAACAATTCTAGCGTAATCTCTCTTAATCTCTCCGAAGAGAAAGTTGGACTCCTTGGAAGTCAGAAATGCTGTTATTCTTGACTACCCCGCTCATGCTTTTATGTAGTCGCCAGAACAATTCTGATACAATAATATAAAAAATAAATCTCCCCCGATGTGTCTCCACCTTACCGTGGTGGGGGAGCTTGAGTGTCAAGCGCTGTGCCGATGGATATTAACTACATATTGGGACAGCTCTTGGGATAAGGACCAGACTAAGAGAGACACAATCTGCTGCTCTGCAGGTAGACTGAGGATAGCAGTCTAAATCAGGCGAACGATGCCAATAATCACAGTCCGGACACAACCTCTAAGGCTCTCAGCCGAGGGGTATGGCTGAACGTCTCTAAGCCATAAACCCTCGGATGTGAGAGCCAGGCGGACACTTACATCAAAATTGAGGTGAGGTGCTGAGTACGCTACATGCTTGATGCAGCTACTCATTCGAGAGCTCTTAGTTGGGGGATATGAGGGGTCCCCGGATGAGAGGGTCTGGCCGTTTCTCACCCACAGACGCACGGAGGTAAGGTGATGAGCCGGCAGCACATGTAGCCTACCTCGTGAGCCAGTACTCATGGTAGAAAAACACCTCGGTCGCACGTTCCGATGAAAATCTGTAACCTTACTCATAGAGTGAGTGTAGTCAAAGGTGAAAAATTGTCTCGTTGACACTAAATGGAACGCTTGGCTTGCGAATCCATTACGTGGCAGTCCGAAGTAAAAGCTTGTTGTGTGGAAGTCGAAATAAGAGTCTAACTTGTCTCGAAACCCGAGGAAAGCTAACCTCATTAAAGATGCCCGCTGAAGACGTAAGTGCCAGCCTAAGGCACTACACAATTACTTCCGAGTGAAATGTCTTTCGTGACCGGAAAAGCTCTAACTAGTCTTCCCTCGTGCTAGGAACAGCTACATAGTTTCCGAATGCCGCTCTTGTTCGGAACAGCTCTGACTAGGTAGTTTTCCGAATGTCCGTCGTGCCTGGAACAACTCTGATGGGCACAACGACAAAGCACATGTCCGAAACGAAAACTCGCTGAGTGGATACTGTATGCAGACCGGTCTGGTTTGTGCGGGAACGGCCCGGGGCGAACGAAATGCCCAATATATTGAAGTGAGGATTTAAAGCAGCCATGAGCAGGACGTGTCGATTCCCTCGGTGAGCCCACTACCAGGGCGCTATGTGTCGGCCCTGCAACTATGGAAGCCACCTTGGATGGCGTAAAATGCTATGGACTGTCCCTGCCTTCCCTTGAGGGATGATCGAAGTCTTCGACTGTTCCAACTTGACCAGCTGGCGTGTGGACGATCCCACAAAAGTGAGAGTCTCCCAAGAATGCTAACCTGGTCAAAACAGCATGCTAAAAGTCGGATGTGTTGGCCTGAGGGTTTCGACCCAAGGGTGCCTAACTAGACACACCGCATTCACAAAAGCCACACATATTAAAAACAAAAAACAAATAAAAAAAACACCCACAATAAAAAACACATCATATAAAGCCAAAAACAAAAAATTTTAAAAAAAAAACCCAAATACATAAAAACAGTTTTCCCACACATATAAACACATATAACAGCAACATAAACAATACATTAACAGTCACAATACACATACATATACAGCCACACATATATACACAACATATAAACATACATAACTCACACATATAACAACATATACATAACATATAAAACATACTATAACAGCACACATATATACACATACATATAACAGCAATATTAACAACATATAACATACAAAAAAATAAAACACTACAATAAGTCACAATAATATCACATACATATAACAGCCACACATATATAACACATACATATAACAGTCACACATATATAACACATAGATATAACAGTCACACATATAAATCACATACATATAACAGCCACACATATATAACACATACATATAATAGCCACACATATACAACCCATACATATAACCTCCACACATATATAACACATACATATATATCAGTCACATATATATAACAGTCACACATATATAACAGTCATATATATAACAGTCACACATATATAACAGTCACACATATAACAGCCACACACATATAACACATACATATAACAGTCACACATATATATCAGTCACACATATATAACAGTCACACATATATAACAGTCACACATATATAAGTCACACATATATATAAGTCACACATATATAACAGTCACACATATATAACAGTCACACATATATAACAGTCACACATATATAACAGCCACACATATATAACACATACATATAACAGTCACACATATATATCACATACATATAACAGCCACACATATATAACAGCCACACATATATAACACATACATATAACAGCCACACATATATAACACATACATATAACAGTCACACATATATATCACTTACATATAACAGCCACACATATATAACAGCCACACATATATAACACATACATATAACAGCCACACATATATAACACATACGTATAACAGTCACATATATATAACACATACATATAACAGTCACACATATATATCACATACATATAACAGCCACACATATATAACAGCCACACATATATAACACATACATATAACAGCCACACATATATAACACATACATATAACAGTCACACATATATAACACATACGTATAACAGTCACACATATATAACACATACATATAACAGTCACACATATATCACATACATATAACAGCCACACATATATAACAGCCACACATATATAACACATACATATAACAGCCACACATATATAACACATACTTATAACAGCCACACATATATATCACATACATATAACAGCCATACATATACAACACATACATATAACAGTCACAGATGTATATCACATACATATAACAGCCACACATATATAACAGCCACACATATAAAACACATACATATAACAGTCACACATGTATATCGCATACATATAACAGTCACACATATATAACACATACATATAACAGTCACACATATATATCACATACATATAACAGCCACACATATATAACAGCACACATATATAACACATACATATAACAGCCACACATATATAACACATACATATAACAGCCACACATATATATCACATACATATAACAGCCACACATATATAACACATACATATAACAGTCACACATATATATCACATACATATAACAGTCACACATATATAATACATACATATAACAGTCACACATAAATAACACATACATATAACAGTCACACATATATATCACATACATATAACAGCCACTCATATATAACAGCCACACATATATAACACATACATATAACAGTCACACATATATATCACATACATATAACAGTCACACATATATAATACATACATATAACAGTCACACATATATATCACATACATATAACAGACACACATATATAACACATACATATAACAGTCACACATATATAACACATACATATAACAGTCACACACATATATCATCATACATATAACAGTCCACACATATATAACACATACATATAACATCACACATATATATCACATACATATAAACAGTCACACATATATAACACATACATATAACAGCCACACATATATAACACAAATCACCATAAGCACAATATACACCACACATATATACACATACATATAACAGCAACACATATACACATACATATAACAGTCACACATATATAACACATACATATAAAGCCACACATATAACACATACATATAACATCCACACATATATAACACATACATATATATCAGTCACATTTATATAACAGTCACACATATATAACAGTCATACATATAACAGTCACACATATATAACAGTCACACATATATATCACATACATATAACAGACACACATATATAACATATACATATAACAGTCACACATATATAACACATACATATAACAGTCACACATATATATATCACATACATATAACAGCCACACATATATAACACATACATATAACAGTCACACATATATAACACATAGATATAACAGTCACACATATAAATCACATACATATAACAGCCACACATATATAACACATACATATCATAGTCCACACATATATACCCCCATACAGTATAACCGCCACACATATATAACACATCACATATAACAGTCAGTCACATATCTATCACAAGATCTCACATATCTACAGTACATATATATAACAGGCACACATATATAAAACAGTCACATAATAACAGCCACACACATATACACATACATACTAAACAGTCACTACATTAATATCAGTCACTACATACTATAAACAGTCACACATGTATATAACAGTCACATATATACAGTCACACCATCTATATATCAGCACAATATCTGAAACAGTCACACATATATACAGTCACACATAAGATAACAGTCACATATAACAATCCACACATATCTAACAACATAGCATATAACAGATCACACATATATATCACATACATATAACAGCCACCACATATATAACAGCCACACATATATAACAACATACAGTATAACAGCCACACATATATAACACATACATATAACAGTCACACATATATATCACTACATATAACCCACACATATATAACAGCCACACATATATAACACATACATATAACAGCCACACATATATAACACATACATATAACAGTCACAATATATAACACATACATATAACAGTCACACATATATACACATACATATAACACCACACATATATAACAGCCACACATATATAACACATACATAAACAGTCACACATATAACATACATAAACGACCACACATATATAACAACAATAATAAACATACAATAACAGCCACAATATATAACACATACTAAACAGTCACAATATATTACACATACATATAACAGCACATATATAACACAACATATAAACAGCCACACAAATAACACCCAAACAAATAACACATACATATAACAGCCACATATAACACATACATAAACAGTCACACAATACATAATAAAAACACATAATACAGCACACATATATAACACATACAATAACAGTCACCATAATCACATACATAAACAGCCACACATATATAACACACACATATATAACCACATACTATAACACACACATATATAACACATACTATAACCCTAATCATATAAACCCAAATATAAACCAATTTAAACCAAATTAACACATATATAACCCCCAAAATTTAACACAAAATAAAAAAATAAACAAACCATATATAACAAAACACATAATAAAAAATAAAAAACACATAATAACACAAAACACAACAATTACAAAATATCCCCACAATAAACTCATAACACCAATATAAACAAAATAAACAAAAACAATATATAAAGCACACATTAACAATACAATAACAGCACAAATTAATAAAAACCACCATAAACACAACAATAAACACACATTAAAACTAAATAACACACACATATATAAACAAAAAACAACATACATATAAAACACAATAAACATACATATAAACCAAATATAAATACATATATATACAACATATATAACAACATATAAAACAAACAAAAAACAACATTAACAGACACAATAAAACATACATAAAAACCACAAATACACATACTTTATAACCACACATATACCCCCACATAAAAACACCAAATATAACAAACATATACACCACACATATAAACACAAAATAAAAATAAATACAGACACATAAAACCACACATATAACAGCACACATATATAACACATACATAAAAACCACACATATAAACACATATATAACCAACATAAAACACCAATATAATAATAAACACCCCAACATATAACACAATTAAAAACATTATATAATAAAAAACAAAAACACATACATTAACATACACAAAAAACCCCCAACATATAACAACACACATATAAAATACATACATATAACACCACACATAATAACACAAAATATAACACACACATTTTAAACCATAAATATAAACAAAAAAAAACACATATATAACCATACATATAAAACACCAAAATATAACCATACATATAAAGTCCACAATATAACACATACATATAACAGCACACATATATAACCATAAAATTAACAGCACACATAAAACCCATACATATAACAGTACACATATATAACACATACATAAAAACACAATAAACAAACATATAAATACACAATAAATAAAAACTATACATAATACATAATATAACAGCCACACAAATACACATACATATAAAGCACCATATAACACATACATATAACACAAAATAACAATACATATAAAACAATAAAAACACACATATAAATACACATATATAACACAACATATAAAGCCCCAATATAAACAAACATAAACACACATATATACAAACAATAACAGCACACATATATAACACAACAATAAAAAAACATATAATCACCATAATATAACAGCCACACAAATACACATATATAAACAACATATAAACACACAATATAACATACATATAAACAACCAATATACACATTATAACAACAAAATATATAACACTATAAATAAAATAATAATAATACATATAACAGCCAACATATATAAACATACATATAACATCACACATATATAACCACATAAAATACACCACATATATAACAAAAATAAACACAACATATAAACACACATATAAACAACATAATAACACAACATATAAACCACAATATTAACAACATATAAACCCATATATAACTACACATATATACAAAACCATAAAAACACACAATATAACAGCCACACATATAACACATAATACCACACACATATAACACCACACATATATAAACACACATATAACATAAATTTTAACCCACAATAAAAATAAAATAATAAACAACATATAAACACAATAACAATACATAAACACACATAATAACAGCCAAACATATATAAACATACATATAACAGTCACACATATATAACACATACATATAACAGTCACACATATATATCACATACATATAACAGCCACTCATATAACAGCCACACATATATAACACATACATATAACAGCCACACATATATCACATACATATAACAGTCACACATAGATAACCATACATATAATCAGCCACACATATACAACACATACATATAACAGTCCACACATATATAACACATACATATATATCAGTCACACATTATATAACATCACTACATATATAACAGTCATACATATAACTAGTCACACATATATAACAGTCACACATATATATCACATACATATAACAGGACACACATATATAACATATACATATAACAGTCACACATATATAACACATACATATAACAGTCACACATATATATATCACATACATATAACAGCCACACATATATAACACATACATATAACAGTCACACATATATAACACATAGATATAACAGTCACACATATAAATCACATACATATAACAGCCACACATATATAACACATACATATAATAGCCACACATATACAACCCATACATATAACCTCCACACATATATAACACATACATATATATCAGTCACATATATATAACAGTCACACATATATAACAGTCATATATATAACAGTCACACATATATAACAGTCACACATATAACAGCCACACACATATAACACATACATATAACAGTCACACATATATATCAGTCACACATATATAACAGTCACACATATATAACAGTCACACATATATAAGTCACACATATATATAAGTCACACATATATAACAGTCACACATATATAACAGTCACACATATATAACAGTCACACATATATAACAGCCACACATATATAACACATACATATAACAGTCACACATATATATCACATACATATAACAGCCACACATATATAACAGCCACACATATATAAACACATACATATAACAGCCACACATATATAACACATACATATAACAGTCACACATATATATCACTTACATATAACAGCCACACATATATAACAGCCACACATATATAACACATACATATAACAGCCACACATATATAACACATACGTATAACAGTCACATATATATAACACATACATATAACAGTCACACATATATATCACATACATATAACAGCCACACATATATAACAGCCACACATATATAACACATACATATAACAGCCACACATATATAACACATACATATAACAGTCACACACATATATATATATATAACACATACGTATAACAGTCACACATATATAACACATACATATAACAGTCACACATATATCACATACATATAACAGCCACACATATATAACAGCCACACATATATAACACATACATATAACAGCCACACATATATAACACATACTTATAACAGCCACACATATATATCACATACATATAACAGCCATACATATACAACACATACATATAACAGTCACAGATGTATATCACATACATATAACAGCCACACATATATAACAGCCACACATATAAAACACATACATATAACAGTCACACATGTATATCGCATACATATAACAGTCACACATATATAACACATACATATAACAGTCACACATATATATCACATACATATAACAGCCACACATATATAACAGCCACACATATATAACACATACATATAACAGCCACACATATATAACACATACATATAACAGTCACACATATATATCACATACATATAACAGCCACACATATATAACACATACATATAACAGTCACACATATATATCACATACATATAACAGTCACACATATATAATACATACATATAACAGTCACACATAAATAACACATACATATAACAGTCACACATATATATCACATACATATAACAGCCACTCATATATAACAGCCACACATATATAACACATACATATAACAGTCACACATATATATCACATACATATAACAGTCACACATATATAATACATACATATAACAGTCACACATATATAATCACATACATATAACAGACACACATATATAACACATACATATAACAGTCACACATATATAACACATACATATAACAGTCACACACATATATATCACATACATATAACAGTCACACATATATAACACATACATATAACAGTCACACATATATAACACATAGATATAACAGCCACACATATACAGCACATACATATAACATCCCCCAAAATTTTAACACAAAATATAACAGCCACAAAAATATATAACACATACATATAACAGTCACACATATATAACACAAAAACATATAAAGCCACACATATAAAAATACATAAAACATCCACACATATATAACACATACATATATATCAGTCACTTTTAAATAAAACAGTCACAATATAAACATCATACATATAACAGTCCACATATATAACATTTCACACATAATACACATACAAAATAACAGCCACACATATATAAAATATACATTAACGTCACACATATATAACACATACATATAACAGTCACACATATATATATCACATACATATAACAGCCACAAAAAATATAACACTACATATAACAGCCACACATATAAAACACATACATATAACAGTTAAAAACCCCAAAAACATATAAAACATACTATAACAGCCACACATATATACCATACAATAACAGTCACACTATATACACTACTATAACAGCCACAATATATAAAACATACATATAACAGCACACATTATACAATACAATAACAGCCACACATATATAAAACATACTTATAACAGTCCACATAAAAAACACATACATATAACAGCACACATATATACACTACATAAAACAGCCAAATCATATATAACAGCCAACATATATAAACATCATATAACAGTCAACAAAATTTTCACATACATAAAACAGTCACCATATATAAAAATCCCATTAAAAAACACACACATATTACACATACATATAACAGCCACATAAAAAAAAATACATAAAAAATCACACATAATAAACATACTTAACGTCACACATATATATAAACATACATATAAAAACCCACACATATATAACACATACTATAACCACAATATAAACATAATATAACAGCCACACATATAAACACATACATATAACAGCACACATATAAAACCATACAATAAAGCCACACATTTTAACCAACATATAACCCCACACATATATAACAGCCACAAACCAATTATATACCAGACATATTTATCCACCATATATAACACGATCCTTATAACAGCCACACATATAATTAACATAACATATCAGCAGCCATACATATACCCAAAAACCATACATATAACATCACAGATGTATATCACATACCATATAACAGCCCACACATATATACAGCCCACACATATAAAACACATACATATAACAGTCACACATGTAATATCGCATACATATAACAGTTCACAACATATATAACACATACATATAACCAGTCACACATTATAATCACATACATATACATGCCACACATATATAACAGCCACACATATATAACGACATACATATAACAGCCACACATATATAAATACATACGAATTACACAGTCACACATATCATATCACCTACATATAACAGCCACACATATATAACAACATACATATAACATCACCACATTATATATCACATACATATAACAGCCACACATATATAACACATACATATAATAGCCACACATATACAACACATACATATAACATCCACACATATATAACACATACATATATATCAGTCACATTTATATAACAGTCACACAAATATAACAGTCATACATATAACAGTCACACATATATAACAGTCACACATATAACAGCCACACACATATAACACATACATATAACAGTCACACATATATATCAGTCACACATATATAACAGTCACACATATATAACAGTCACACATATATAACAGTCACACATATATAAGTCACACATATATAACAGTCACACATATATAACAGTCACACATATATAACAGTCACACATATATAACAGTCACACATATATAACAGCCACACATATATAACACATACATATAACAGTCACACATATATATCACATACATATAACAGCCACACATATATAACAGCCACACATATATAACACATACATATTACAGCCACACATATATAACACATACATATAACAGTCACACATATATATCACATACATATAACAGTCACACATATATATCACATACATATAACAGCCACACATATATAACACATACATATAATAGCCACACATATACAACACATACATATAACATCCACACATATATAACACATATATATATATATATATATATATATATATATTATATATATATCAGTCACATTTATATAACAGTCACACATATATAACAGTCATACATATAACAGTCACACATATATAACAGTCACACATATAACAGCCACACACATATAACACATACATATAACAGTCACACATATATATCAGTCACACATATATAACAGTCACACATATATAACAGTCACACATATATAACAGTCACACATATATAACAGTCACACATATATATCACATACATATAACAGCCACACATATATAACAGCCACACATATATAACACATACATATAACAGCCACACATATATAACAGACACACATATATAACACATACATATAACAGCCATACATATATAACACATACGTATAACAGTCACATATATATAACACATACATATAACAGTCACACATATATATCACATACATATAACAGCCACACATATATAATACATACATATAACAGTCACACATATATATCACATACATATAACAGTCACACATATATAATACATACATATAACAGCCACTCATATATAACACATACATATAACAGTCATACATATATATCAGTCACACATATATAACGGTCACACATATATAACAGTCACACATGTATAACAGTCACACATATATAACAGTCACACATATATAACAGTCACACATATATAACAGTGACACATATATAACACATACATATAACAGTCACACATATATAACACATACATATAACAGTCACACATATATAACACATACATATAACAGTCATACATATATAACTGTACAAATATATAACAATCACACATATAACATAAAAAGATGTCAATTGAAACGAGAAAAAGAGTGTTGAGGGGATACATAGAGCCTGTTCTTTTGTATGGAAACTTGGACAATGAGCAATCAAGCTGAAAAACATCTGATTGTTGCATAAATGTGGTTTCTCAGGAAATTGCAAAGAATACCATGGACAGATAGAAAAACTAATGACCACGTACTACAGGAGACAAATGAAAATCGTAGACTACCTAGAGAAATTAGACGAAGACAGTCAACATTTTTTGGGCATGTTATGAGAAGAAATGGATTGGAGAACTTAGTGACAACTGGCAAGATCGAAGGGAACAGACCAAGAGGAAGACCGAGAGGAATATACCTGGATGGCTTTGCCACATGGCATGGACGAGACAGGAACACTGAGCTGATCCACGACACTGGTGATCGAGTGAAATGGCGAGTCATGACTGTCCACGCTTTCCGGCATGGCACATGATTGATTTATTGATATATAACAGTCACACATATATAACACATACATATAACTGTCACACATATATAACAGTCACACATATATAACAGTCACACATATATAACAGTCACACATATTTAACAGTCACACATATATAACAGTCACACATATATAACAGTCACACATATTTAACAGTCACACATATATAACAGTCACACATATATAACAGTCGCACATATATAACAGTCACACATATATAACAGTCACACATTTATAGCAGTTGAATATATAACAGTAACATATATTACAGCCACACCTGCAACAAAATGCATATGTATAATTTCTCCCCATTTTTGTGAGGGTGCTCACGATAATCGTCAGACAACATCTCTGTAAGTTACTGGTCTACAGAACAACAGCCTACATGTCTACCATCACCTGCCTGGTTCTCCTTGCTTTCTTGGGAGCTGTGTGTAGCGGAGCTGCGGTCGATGGTACGCCTACTTTTTGTTTGTCAGTATCCGCTTGTTGTCGCTGGCTGTCTGCTAGATCTTGTCTGTTGGTCCACACGATCCATCTTCTCTTTCACGTCTTCTCCATAATTTCTTCTCCCACTCTCTTCCTTCACACTTTCCCTCACTTCTCCCTTACTCCTTCTCCTTTACTTGTTCTCTCAATCTTCTTCTCCCTCCTTCTTCTCTCACATTATTTTAACTAACTTCTTCTCATTCACGTCACCTTCACTTTTTTCTATATGACTTCATCTCCTTCACCTTTTCCTATTTTCTACTGCCCCACTTCTTCTTTCTCACTTCTTCTTCCTCACTCCTTCTTTCTCACTTCTTCTCGGTACATCTCCCTCTATTCTTCTTTCTCACTTCCTCTCATTACTTCTCACTCTATTCTTCTTTCTCACTTCCTCTCACTACTTCTCACTCAATTCTTCTTTCTCACTTCTTCTCCCTACTTTATCCTCGCTACTTCTCTCTAACTTCTTCTCCCACACTCCTGACTCACTTCTCCTTCACTTCTTCTTCCTCACTTCTTCAATATCACTTCTCCCCCTCTCTTCTTCTCCCTCACTTCTTTCTAACGTCTTCTCCCACACTTCTGACTCACTTCTCCCACACTTCTGACTCACTTCTCCCACACTTCTGACTCACTTCTCCCACACTTCTGACTCACTTCTCCCACACTTCTGACTCACTTCTCCCACACTCCTGATTCACTTCTCCAACACTTCTGACTAACTTCTCCCACACCTCTGCCCACACTTCTGACTCACTTGTCCCACACTTCTGACTCACTGCTCCCACACATCTGACTCACTTCTCCCACACTTCTGACTCACTTCTCCCATACTTCTGACTCACTTCTCTCACACTTCTGACTCACTTCTCCCACACTTCTGACTCACGTCTCCAACAATTCTGACTCACTTCTCCAACACGCCTGACTCACTTCTCCCACACTTCTGACTCACTTCTCCCACACTTCTGACTCACATCTCCCACACTTCTGACTCACTTCTCCCACACTTCTGACTCACTTCTACCACACTTCTTACTCACTTCTCCCACACTTCTGACTCACTTCTCCCACACTTCTGACTCACTTCTCCAACACTTCTGACTCACTTCTCCCACACGTCTGACTCACTTCTACCTAACTTCTGAATCACGTCTCCCTCACTTCTTCTTCCGTATTTCTCTCCCACTTCTCCATAACTTCTTCTCCCTCGTGTCTTCTTCCTCATCTCTTTCTCACTTCTTCTCCTTCATTTATACTTCACTTTTTCTTCATTACTCCCTCACTTCTTCTCCCACGCTCCTCCCTCTATTCTCCCTCACTTCTGACAAGCGTTTTCCTCACTTCTTCTCCCTCAATTCTTTTTTCCTCATTTCTTTCTTACTTCTTCTTCCTCATTTCTCCCTCACTTCTTCTCCCTCACTTCTTCTTCTTCACTGTTTCTCTTACACTTCCCTTTCACCTCTTCTCCTTCATTTCTCCCTTACTTATCACTTACATTTCCCAAACTTCTGAGTACCTTCTCCCTAACATCTTCTCCCTAACTTCTCTCCCACGTCTCTCTCAATTCTTTGCCCTCACTTCTTCTTCTTCTTCTTCTTCTTCTTCTTCTTCTTCTTCTTCTTCTTCTTCTTCTTCTTCTTCTTCTTCTTCTTCTTCTTCTTCTTCTTCTTCTTCTTCTTCTTCTTCTTATTTTGTTTCATTTCCTCACCCTTACTTCTCCAACATTTATTACTTTGTCACTTCTTCCTCACTTCTTTCCCCTTACTTATTCATTCTCACTTCCTCACCCTCACTTCGTCTCCCTTACTTCTTCTCCCTTACTTCTTCTCCCTCACTTTTTCTCCTTCAATCTTCTCCCTCACTTCTCTCTCATTTCTCCGTCAACACTTCCTGACTTCTCTCTCACTTCTTCTCTGTCACTTGTCTGTCAATTCTCCTTCTTTTTCTCCTTCTTCTTTCTCGCTTTTAACCCCTCACTTCTTCTCTCTCACTTCTTCTACATCACTTCTCCCTCACTTTGTCTTCCCTATGTCTCCCTCACTTCTTCTCTCTGACGTCTTTTTCACTTCTTCTCTCTCACTTCTTCCTTACTTCTCCTCCCACATTTCTGACTCATTTCTCCAACATTTCCTCTTCCTCACTTCTGCGTAACCCTTCTAAAATAAAGATCGATCAATCAATCAATCAATCAATCAATCAATCAATCAATCAATCAATCTATCAATCCCTCACTTCTGCAGCATTTCTTCTTCCTCACGTCTTATCCCTCACTGCTCTCTCTCACTTCATCTTATTTTTCAATTTCCCCTCATTTATTCTCCCTCACTTCTCTCGCACGTCATCTCTCTCAATTCTTCTCCTTCACTTCTTCTCTTTTACTTCTTCTCCCTCATTTTATCTCTTTCACTTCTTCTCCCTCACTTGTCTCTCACTCCTTCTCCCTCACTTCTTATTAAGTTCTCCCTCATTTCTTCTCCCTAACTTTTTTGTCCCTTCTCCCTCACTTCACGCTCTCTTCTCTCTCACTTCTCCCTCTCTTCTCCTTCATTTCTACTTCAGTTAAACATACCTACATGGACATGGTCTGACCACCACCATAATTCATATTTCTAACAATGAACCCAGTTCCATTCCATGTTTCTTGCTTCCCAGTTTCCCTGGAGGAACCGATCGACGGATGCAAGGTCAACAACGAGTTCTTCATCAACGGAGAGATTATATATGAGAAATCCTGTTTCCAGGCTTCCTGCAAGGATGGCCACATCTACTACTCCATACTGGAGGACTGTAATAAAGGTCAAGTACACACGCCCGAAGCTATAGATCTTTCCGTTTGTGTCTGTCTCGTGCAAGTCCTTGCTTGAATTGTGTGTTCTCTCATTTGTATATTTACAGTTTTGTGAACACCAGTGTCAGGGTCTTAAACTTGGCTCGCTTTCCTAACAAGTGTGAGACAGTACAAATACAACGTGATTTGACGTAAGACTCAACGACACATCGTTCGATGGATTTATTAACATATCAAATACAGAACGATGATCACAAATACATATAATGGATACTTTCCAACTTACATCCACAATACAGTCACAAGTCTGACTCGCAAGATGTCCAGACACTCGCCTTTCAATACAGAAACCATACAACGCCTTTCTCACACGTCCGTCATGTTCCGTGTCCCAGAGCTGTCTGGACCTGGTTCGCAACTTGCCTCCTGCCTGACGTGGCGTCACGTGGCAGGCGTGCGTCTTGCGTTGGCGGCCTGACCGCTGGTCAGCCAGCGATCCCGCAGGCCGGTAACTCATATTTGCCTGGCGGCGCAACGAAGTTGTTGCATCCCTTACTGGGAGCTAAGTCGCCTGGCGGTCGTAACGATGTCCCTGCATCGCTGTCCCCTGTCGGACTCTGACACGCTCCCCCGGTAAAATCCATGAAAGATGTCGTCTTTCATGTCTAATGTCTGTACCTGTTGGGTTAATAGTATGCCCTTGTCAGAGTCTACCTTCCCATTGTTATACACAACGTTATCAAAATTACACACATGGCATAGAAATATATAAGAACTGGGAGTTGGGTACAAAGACATGTGGTGCTTCATGTTTAACACATATCAGGCTTCACCCTCTCGATGGCTGGTTACCTCAATCGCATTATCACCCAGTCGGATCAGTAGCACCAGCTTCACGCATCTACGTCAACGCAATTTGAAAAAAAAATAATAATATGGTTCTTGAAACAAAAACCATCTCGCGAGACTGAAATACGACTTTATATAAGTCGTATAAAACACTCAAACCCTGTCCCTACTTGCCCAGGAGTTATTGTGTTGGTATACAATGTTGGCAACCCTCTGCCATGCCCAGTAGATGCCTGCCTGTGGTGTCAACACTTTAACAACAACATGTTATATTACACACAACACATTAGCATATACATTTCAAATTATGGCCCTTTGTGTGAAAATGTAATAACAATAAATGGAAGGGAAATAATTCATACATTAGTGAAACACAATAATTTACAATAACTATTTAATTTCTTAGTGTCATTGCTTGACGTTTCTTCATATTAACGAGAAAAAGTCGGTAATATGAATACGTTAATCAAGATATGATTCTAAGATTACATTAGAGAAATAAATAAACACACAATTCGTGTATTCAATTTTATAGAATCCTAAACATTTTAGAATCGTCAAAACTTTTTAATCGTTTATATGTTGTCTGCTATTTTTGTTCTAAATTTCTAATTCATCTGGAAGTACACACGAGCTCTCAAATCAGCTGATGGTAAAGCTTGTAGAACACACCTGTTCCGGTTTGATGTAGTTTAAGGAAGGAACAATGTTCTCAAAGTTCGTGTTGGATTTTGGTACACAATCTTCTGGATTACGATCGAATGTTCATGTGTTAGATGTTTCAGTCGAACATTAAAGATTTCGGTTCACTGCAGAGGTGTAGAAAAGTCGTCACTGTTCAGTTTTTACTTTCACACGCGTAATTAAAATGTTCCTGGACGATTCAACACGAAGTTGTCACTGTCAAGTTGGATAATTCGCTTCAGGTAAGTGCGAATGTGACACTGTTCTTGTACGTAATATATACAGTTACTAAAGTTCGCTTTCTACCACATACTACACATTTATACACGACAATCACTACATGAACTAGTAAAATACGAACACTATATATAATGGGAGTAATCCCTATCACAATATTGTAGACATTACACAGCTTTTTGTGAATGGAAAACCACTATTCACTGTTAAATGGCTGTGTCGGTCTGAGTGTATTTCTACATACTGCACTCAGACATTGGTGCTCACTGGGTCGGTCGGACAACGTGACAAAAGATCGGCAATTGAATTGGTTCTGCCTGGGATATGTCGAACCTCAAAGCTATAATCTTGAAGTTTCAGAGACCAACGCGCTATCATATGGTTCGATGGCACACCTGAATTCATCCATCGTAAGGGGCTGCTGTCCGATTCTACGATGAAATGGCGTCCTAGAAGAAATCTAGACAATTTGGTGATACCTACTACTAAAGCTAGGGCTTCCAATTGAGGAATGGACCATGCCCGCTCTCGGACTTTCAGCTTCCGGGATACAAAATAAACTGGGTGGAGGATGTTGTTGTACTCCTGCAACAGGACTGCTCCAATCGCCACGGAGCTAGCATCTGTGCGTAATCTGAAAGGTAAACGGATATCGGGCAATTTAAGGATAAGATTCTGTTTATTCTTATCGGAAAAACATGATAGCACTTTATGAAATGCGATTTTTAGGCATTGATCGTGTACAATTTTCTCAGGTTTATCCTTTGTTAGTAAATTAGTAAATACCTCGGTCAGTTCCGAAAAATCAGGAATAAATTGCCTATAGTAATTGATTAGGCCTAGCAAACTTCTGACTTGTTTTTTAGTAGTCGGAAGTGAGAGTTTTAGTATCTTGGACACAATTTTATCGTCTGCGTGACAAAGCCATTGGATATTTTGTAACCCAAGAATGATATTTCCTGGTAGGCTATGTCTACTTTTGCAGGCTTCACTGTCAGTCCGTGCTGTTTGATCCGTTCAAATGTTTGGTCTAATGTCTTAATGTGCTCCGTCATTGTCTCTGTGTGAATGCATATGTCGTCAATATAGCAAATTATGTTAGGAATGTCTCTTAGCAGTAGTCGTGTCATACGTACGAATGTGGCTGGGGCGTTAACAAGCCCAAATGGAAGTTTGCACCATTCGTACAGTCCCCAAGGTGTGGCGAAAGCTGTCAGATGTCTGCTCTGTTCGTCTACAGCAATCTGCCAATAACCTTTAACCATGTCTACAGTCGTAAAGAACCTAGCGTCTGTCAGTTCTGTCAGAAGATCGTCAGTGTTTGCCATAGGCTCAAGATCTAGAACAGTTATTTTATTCAGTTTTCGGTAGTCGATGCACAGTCTTATTGTATTGTCCTTTTTGCGTACTATGACCATGGGAGATGAGTAGTCTGATTGGGATCGTCTTATGATGTTATTTTTCTCTAAGTTGATGATTTCTTGATGTAACTGTTCTTTGTAATGTAATGGGATGGTGTATGGTCTGCATCTAATGGGTGTGTTTGATGTGAGTGCGATGTGATGCTGTATTAATTCTGTTTGTCCTGGGTTGTTGGAAAAGATGGTGTTGTACTGTTGTATAAGTTGTTTGCAACTGTCTGTGTCTGCTTGAGTTAAATTTGGGTTGATTTTGATCTCCTTCAAGCAGTCTGTCGTGTCTAATGCAGGTGTTGGAATTTCGTCACTAGCATCGTCGTCTTCGTGATCTATTATCACTGTACAAGCTGTTGTATCGTCTTGTTCGTCGTCTCTGTTGTGGTATGGTCTTAGCATATTTATGTGAAATATTTTGTGTTTGTTTTTTATAAGGATCTCGTAGTCTACAGGTGAAATCTGTCTTGTCACTTTAAAAGGTCCCTGCCAAGAATCAGTCAGAAGGTGTCTGTCACTAGGTAGCAGAAGAAGAATGTCCTGTCCAGGTGTCAATGTTATTGTCCTGTTACCTTTGTCAGCATACTGTCTATAAGTAGCACCAGATAGTTTTAGTGCATTCTTTGCAATAACACAAGATTTGATGATTCTTTCACGCAATGATGTCACATATGAGTATGATGATATGGGTTTAAGTACTGGTGTAGAGTCAGTTAACATTTGGTGGTAAATGGTCAATGGGCCACGTGGTTTGGCACCATAGATAAGTTCAAAAGGAGAGAAACCGGTACTAGCATGTGGTACCTCGCGATAAGCAAAAAGAATAGCTGGTAGATATACATCCCAGTTGTTGGGGTGTTCTTGCGTCACTTTTGCAAGCATGTGCTTAAGATCCCCGTTAAATTTTTCTATCACTCCGCTACTGTGAGGATGGTAGGGGGAATTGAAACACTGCTTAACTCCCAGCATTTTGGTGAAAGCTTGGGTGGATGCGGCAATAAACTGAGTGCCCCTATCAGATTGGATAGTATCTGGAAACCCTATCCTAGAAAAAATATGGAAGAACACTTCCATTATTTCCTTGGCAGTTATGTTCTTTAACGGAATAGCTTCAGGCCAGCGACTACATTGATCAATAACCGTTAGAATAAATTTATTCCCTCTAGTTGTTGTATGACTGAGAGGGCCCACTATGTCAACCGATAGCTTTTCAAAAGGTCGACTGGCTAAGTCGGTAACTTGTAACTTTGCCTGTGGGTGTTTACCTTTTTTAACCAGTTTCTGGCAGGTGTCACAACTTCTGCAATATTCTTTAATGTCATTGCAAAATTTTGGCCAGTGAAATTGTGTCAATAACCTTGATCTGGTCTTAACGTATGCCATATGTCCTGCAAGAGGTATATCGTGTGCAAGATGTAAGGCTTGTTTGCGATAACTAGTTGGCAAAACAGTTTGCTCTGTGGTATTGTCACCTCTGGTGTAATACCTAGTGAGTATGTCATTTTTCATCGCAAAATGCCATTTTGCATTCTTGGTTACTTTTGGCTTTCGGCCGATCAGGTCAAAGTATTTTGACAATGAAGGATCAGCTTTTTGGGCTGTTACAAATGCTTCCTTCATGGTGTTAGTAGGTAGTGAAACTGGGCTGAGCAATTGTATCGCCTCAGTTTGATTTACTTCATCTTGCACTCTAGCAGTAGCTCTTGTTACTGCGTTCACACACTCAATGATATCAGATGATGATGATGGAACAATAGTTTCAATGATGTCATGAGAACTTAGTGCTACATTAGCTACATTAACATCAATAGGTGGTGTGACATTTTCAATGATGACCTTTGATGGTGATGTTATGGTATCATCATTACATGAAGATGTTATGTCATGAGGTTTATCATTTACCTCAGGTAAATTACCAATAATTATATCACAAACTGGACTGGTTAGTGCAGCGCACTTTACTTTCCCAGTGAGGAAAGGTGTATCAATATATGCCCATGCTAATGGGTATCTCTCAATATTGCCTGAGAATGTTCTACATGTTACGTGCCTGCCTGTATAATCTGTAGGCAATATGAACGTTCTTTTCAGGCCAATGATTGTACTTCCTGTGTCGCGAAGGACTGTAGCATATTTGCCATTTACATATCCGTGATGGATGTTTATTCTGCCCTTTGAACCTATTACCGAATTAGCTTCTTCATTGGCAATCGGGATGGTATGACCGCATTTTAAAATACCATCTTCATAGAAAGTATTACAAACATAGCATTTGTTTGCGTTGAATATGTCAACAGCCTGTGCTGAGTTCACAGGATGTTCTCTCTGGCTCTTCTTCTTCAGACGCGGAACTATCATCCAAGGCGGCACCTGCTTTTTTTGTCATCTGCCTGCCCTCACAATCCCTCCGATGGTGTCCGAACGCCTTACAGAGAAAACATTTAGTCACCCCTTTGAAGGTTTCACGCTCCTGATTTTGTTGATTTACCCTGTGTTGTAAGTACGTCTTGTAACGAGGGTTTTTATCACACATCTCACTCTGATGATGAGAATATTTACAATACCCGCACTGATAAAACTTCTCAGAGGTAGGCTTACGAAATTTCTGCCTACTATAGGGTTGTTTGTCATAATTAGCCGCTGCTACAAAGTTAATGTTAGTATCTTCAGTAGCAAAGCAATGTTTGTTGGCTGTGTAGTAAGCCGAACCCCGTCTTTCAATTTCATCCACACTAGAGCATTCATTCTCTAACAAAAATTTAGCAAAGGCTGAAGGAATAGATGACACAATTTTGTCTCTAATAATTAGGTCTTCCAATCTCTGATAACTTTTTTCAATTTTGGCTGCTGACGTCCATTTGGTGAAAATATCTCGGACTAAGCAGAGGTAGTCAGAGAACGTTTGAGTCGGTTTTGGGCTCAATTTACTGAACTGTTCTCTGTAACCTGCCTCATCTAACATAAAATGTGCCATAATCTTAGATTTCAGATAATGGTAATCTTTTCTGAGGTCTTTGGGGATGGTTTCAATAACTTTAAGAGGTTCCCCTGACAAACTCCTCATGTACACAATATTCCATTCAGACAGTGGAACTTGATAATGTTCCATTAAAGTTTCAAAATTTTGGGTAAAGGCTGCAATGCAGTCACCCGAGGTATAATTACGTACAATACCTTGATATTTCTTATACTGGTTTTCTTTCTCCACTCTCTCAGATTTCTTATACTCTTTGTTAATCGCAGTCTCAGTGTCAAGTTGTTTCATCTTCAACTGTAACTCCAGTTCTTCTCTCTTACTCTGAGCTGCTATTTCTGCCTTTTTCAGCTCTGTATCTTTCTCGATCTCGGCCTTTTTCAGTGCACTATCTATCTCAGCTTGCTTTAAGGCTGTGTCTGCCTCTCCTTGTTTGGCAGCCATCTCTGCCTGCTTTAATGCTCTTTCAGCTGCTCTTTCTTCACGCTCAGCCGCTTTCTCCTGTACTAGTAGGTATTCAGCATATTTTTGCTCACTCCACTGTGTTAATTCATCACCATGTAACTGTAACTTTATGCCCATATCAATGAAATCAAATAATGAAGACATGATGGAAAAATGTCAATGAAATACCAGCCACACACAATATGTTATAAGTGGTTAGTAATCAACAAGTTACAATCTGTTTATATGGACGATATGTGCCTAAAAATGCATTTTTAAAGTATACGAAAAGGAAAAAGTATACTCAAATGCCCTGGATGCGGTGACGAACGGTTGGAAATCGGGCTAGGAACTGTAGGGTCGCTACCTCAGACTACAAATGACCTCTACGGCAAGGTTTCGGATGGTACGGAAAAACCTGCTTTTATTTTGGAAGAAGATAAATTAGCGTCTATTTGTTGGTGTGTGCCTGCTTGTCACTAAGTGTTGATTAGGTTTGTATGGCGTTGAGTATAATTGTATGTCGTAAGTTTGTCCGTCAACAATTTTTTTACAATACACGTTACTTTCTTTCCAAACACTTTTCGCGTTCCACAAACTCAATTCACAAAGGCAATCTACAAGTATCTTAACACTCTACAACATTGATGACACATCACTTACATCAAGATGACATTCAGTAAGGACATAGACATCAAGTTTACAAGATGGCGACAAGGTCAAAATGGCGACAAGATCACAATGTCGACAAGGTCAAAACGGTGACAAGTTTCACAAATCACAAATGTTTTACACGCTTACAGGATCAAACAGAATGTATGCATTGTACGTTTACAAATGGTCTTACACATGTTTAAATAATGTAGTAACCATCAAAATGAGCCTTCCATGATCACATTTAAGTTTAAATCTAATTAAATTAAACGTTCAACAAGGACAAGCTATTCACGTTCAAATATAACTAAATTAAAGCTGGACGAGCCCTCCACGTTCACACATGTCAGGGTCTTAAACTTGGCTCGCTTTCCTAACAAGTGTGAGACAGTACAAATACAACGTGATTTGACGTAAGACTCAACGACACATCGTTCGATGGATTTATTAACATATCAAATACAGAACGATGATCACAAATACATATAATGGATACTTTCCAACTTACATCCACAATACAGTCACAAGTCTGACTCGCAAGATGTCCAGACACTCGCCTTTCAATACAGAAACCATACAACGCCTTTCTCACACGTCCGTCATGTTCCGTGTCCCAGAGCTGTCTGGACCTGGTTCGCAACTTGCCTCCTGTCTGACGTGGCGTCACGTGGCAGGCAGTGCGTCTTGCGTTGGCGGCCTGACCGCTGGTCAGCCAGCGATCTCGCAGGCCGATAACTCATATTTGCCTGGCGGCGCAACGAAGTTGTTGCATCCCTTACTGGGAGCTAAGTCGCCTGGCGGTCGTAACGATGTCCCTGCATCGCTGTCCCCTGTCGGACTCTGACAACCAGCATTTCTTATATTCTGGATTCTGTTATTTCTACACTCACTTTCTTATATTATCGGTTCATTCTCCCAATATATACAATTATGTGAACAAATTCTTTCCTTATGTGATAGGAGGAAGGAAAAGAGTTA
>JACEFZ010004210.1:0-20110 GCA_014155875.1 Cepaea nemoralis | reverse complement strand
TCTGAAAAAACACTCCGGATGAACGCAAAGAAGAAGAAGATATTATATATATATATATATATATATATATATATATATATATATATATATATATATATATATATATATATATATATATATATATATATATATATATATATATATATATATATATATATATTTAATTTTTTTTTCCCGCGTTTCCATCCTGTTTCAGGATATTGCGGTCAACACCAGCATCATTCAACTGTATGTTGATTCCTAGGCTAGATTACGCTCATCAGCACGCCATGACTTTCTGAGCGACCGGCTCCATACTCTCATAAGTCACTTTTGCGATTCGAACCACTGCTAATTCTCGTCGCATCACGTGAAGAGAGTATTGAGTTAGGGGGACTGCCTCCACATGAACCTCATTCCTACAGTTAGTACTTCAGTAGAGGGTTAGGGGGACTGTCTCCACATGAACCTCATTCCTACAGTTAGTACTTCAGTAGAGGGTTAGGGGGACTGTCTCCACATGAACCTCATTCCTACAGTTAGTACATCAGTAGAGGGTTAGGGGGACTGTCTCCACATGAACCTCATTCCTACAGTTAGTACTTCAGTAGAGGGTTAGGGGGATTGCCTCCACATGAACCTCATTCCTACAGTTAGTACTTCAGTAGTGGGTTAGGGGGACTGTCTCCACATGAACCTCATTCCTACAGTTAGTACTTCAGTAGAGGGTTAGGGGGACTGTCTCCACATGAACCTCATTCCTACAGTTAGTACTTCAGTAGTGGGTTAGGGGGACTGTCTCCACATGAACCTCATTCCTACAGTTAGTACTTCAGTAGAGGGTTAGGGGGACTGCCTCCACATGAACCTCATTCCTACAGTTAGTACTTCAGTAGAGGGTTAGGGGGACAGTCTCCACATGAATCTCATTCCTACAGTTAGTACTTCAGTAGAGGGTTAGGGGGACTGCCTCCACATGAACCTCATTCCTACAGTTAGTACTTCAGTAGAGGGTTAGGGGGACAGTCTCCACATGAACCTCATTCTTACAGTTAGTACTTCAGTAGAGGGTTAGGGGGACAGTCTCCACATGAACCTCATTCCTACAGTTAGTACTTCAGTAGAGGGTTAGGGGGACTGTCTCCACATGAACCTCATTCCTACAGTTAGTACTTCAGTAGAGGTTTAGGGGGACAGTCTCCACATGAACCGCATTCCTACAGATGGTACTTGCCATGATGCCACTGGGGCTATGGGTTGGCCGATTTACTGGCGGATTTTGTAACATACGTCTTCTTTCTTGCTGCTCGTGTCCAACAAGGGATATGACTACTTCTTCTCTCTTTCCCAGTCCGCACCATGGTCATTTTCTCAGCATATAACTTAGCGGATAGTTATTCTATAATCCTCCACACATTACTGTACTCACTACGAACGCAACACAACATCATAGTAGTAAACTTGAACAGTAGTGAACTCAGACAGTAGCCGACTCAAACGCCAGTTGTAGTTTTATACGTGTATTGGGCTACACACACTAGGATGAACATCATCACTGTCACATTCATATCTTCAACGACAAACTATACAACGAGATCTAATACACAAACTAACTCTCTAAAAGAGTGGCGCAGTATTGGCCATTACTCTATAACTTGACATGGTCCGCACTGCACGAAACCAAATCGTAGACTGCCTTGTCTGGACCCCAGATTTTTCACGTTATGTGAAAATTATCCACTGTTCACGTTCCTGTGTTCACTTGCTGAACACGGTCATAACCTCTAACATCTAACCTGGGTTATGACTTGACTATGCCATGACATCCTCAAGGTCATGGCAGTACTTCAGTAGTGTGTTACGGGGACAGTCTCCACATGAACCTCATTCCTACAGATGATACTTGAGTAGTGGGTTAGGGGTACAGTCTCAACATGAACCTCATTCCTACAGATGCCAGCCCTGTTCTAGGCAAAGATGGTACTTCAGTAGTGGGTTAGGAGGACAGTCTCCATATGAACCTCATTCCTACCGATGGTACTTCAATTGTGGGTTAGGATGACAGTTTGCACATGAAATTACTTCTTACAGATAGTACTTCTGTAGTCGGTTTGGGAGACAGTCTCCACATGAACCACATTCCTACAGGTGCCAGCCCTGTTTAGGCTCAGATTGTACTACAGTAGTTGGTTAGGAGGACAGTCTCCACATGAGCCTCATTCCTACAGATGCCAGTCGTGTTCTAGGCTCAGATGTCCTGGGAATCAAAGAAACAGATGTAAAGGGTTGACAACTCAGATTCTTTAACAAGCAACCCATCAAACAACACGTCCAGTAGCAGGATCATCATATCTGGTAGGTCTGAGGGCAAGGAAGACTAGGTTATCAGTATTTCCCTCATGTAGTCAATGGAGAGTGCAGGCTGTGGTAGGTCTGAGTGTACAGCGTACTAGGTTATCTGTTTTTTCCTCATGTAGTCAATGGAGATTGCATGATTAGGTAGGTCTGAGTGCACGGCGGATTAGGTTATCAGCCTTTTCCTCATGTAGTCAATGGAGAGTGCAGGCTGTGGTAGGTCTGAGTGCACGGCGGATTAGGTTATCAGCCTTTTCCTCATGTAGTCAATGGAGAGTGCAGGCTGTGGTAGGTCCGATTGCACGGCGGACCAGGTTATCAGTCTTTCCTTCATGTAGTCAATGGATAGTGCAGGCTTTGGTAGGTCTGAGTGCACGGAGGACTAGGTTATCAGTCTTTGCCTCATGTTTAATTCTGGTAGGTCCGAGTCTACGGTGGGACTAGGGTTATCAGTACTTTCTCCTCATGTGAGTCTGGTAGGGTCCGCCGTCTCCCGGGGACTTAGGTTCATCAGTCTTTCCCTTCATGTAGCTGGTAGGTCGGTCTCCGGAATGTGCACGGCTGGACTAGGTGATCAGTCTTTCCTCATGTAATCTGCCGTTAGGTCTGAGGTCTACGGGAACACTAGGGTTATCAGTCTTTCCCTCATGTAATCTGGTAGGTCCTGAGTCTCGCGGGGGATTAGGTATCCGGTCTTCCCTTCCTGTAGTCTGGTCGGTCTGCGTGCCTAGGTCTGGTTATCCGTCTTTCCTCCTAATCTGTATGGTCGAGTCTACGGGGGACTAGGTATCAGTTTCTCCTTCATGTAGTTGGTAGGTTTGAGTGCACGTCTTCTGGTTATCCGTCTTTCCCTCATGTCAATTCTGGTAGGTCGTGTGTGCACTGTAGGTCTAGGTTCCTGTCTTTTCCTCATGTGGTCACGTAGGTCTAGGTTATCAGTCTTTCCCTCATGTAATCTGGTAGGTCTGAGTGCACGTAGGTCTAGGTTATCAGTCTTTCCCTCATGTAATCTGGTAGGTCCGAGTCTACGGGGGACTAGGTTATCAGTCTTTCCCTCATGTAATCTGGTAGGTCCGAGTCTACGGGGGACTAGGTTATCAGTCTTTCCCTCATGTAGTCTGGTAGGTCCGAGTCTACCGGGGACTAGGTTATCAGTCTTTCCCTCATGTAATCTGGTAGGTCTGAGTGCACGGGCTAGGTTATCAGTCTTTCCCTCATGAAATCTGGTAGGTCTGAGTGCACGTAGGTCTAGGTTATCAGTCTTTCCCATGAAATCTGGAAAGGGGTTTTTATTTTTTTCCCCCCCCCTTTTCTTTTGGGCCGGGGCGGTTTCCCCCCCCTTTTTTTCTGGGCCAGTCGGCCCTTTTCCCTCTTTCGGTATCTGGGGTTTTATTTTTTTCCCCCCCCCTTTTCTTTTGGGCCGGGGCGGTTTCCCCCCCCTTTTTTTCTGGGGGGGCGGTTTCCCCCCCCTTTTTTTCTGGGCCGGGGCGGTTTCCCCCCCCTTTTTTTTTGGGGCCGGGGCGGTTTGTTTTTTTTTGGGGATGGGGCCGGGCGGTTTTTTTCCCCTTTTTTTTGGGATTAGTGGTGGCGGTTTGTTTTTTTTTGGGGATGGGGGGGCGGTTTCCCCCCCCTTTTTTGGGGTCTGGGCCGGGGCGGTTTCCCCCCCCTTTTTTTCTGGGCCGGGGCGGTTTCCCCCCCCTTTTCGGTAGGGGGGGGGGTTTTTTTTTTTCCCCTCTTTCGGTAGGGGGGGGGGTTTTTTTTTTTCCCCTCTTTCGGTAGGGGGGGGGGAAAGTTTTTTTTTTCCCTTAAAGGGGTTTGGTGCACGAGGTCTAGGTTATCAGTCTTTCCCTCATGTAATCTGGTAGGTCTGAGTGCACGGAGGACTAGGTTATCAGTCTTTCCCTCATGTAATCTGGTAGGTCTGAGTGCACGTAGGTCTAGGTTATCAGTCTTTCCCTCATGTAATCTGGTAGGTCTGAGTGCACGTAGGTCTAGGTTATCAGTCTTTCCCTCATGTAATCTGGTAGGTCTGAGTGCACGTAGGTCTAGGTTATCAGTCTTTCCCTCATGTTAATCTGGTAGGTCTGAGTGCACGTAGGTCTAGGTTATCAGTCTTTCCCTCATGTAGTCTGGTAGGTCTGAGTGCACGTAGGTCTAGGTTATCAGTCTTTCCCTCATGTAATCTGGTAGGTGAGTGCACGTAGGTCTAGGTTATCAGTCTTTCCCTCATGTAATCTGGTAGGTCTGAGTGCACGTAGGTCTAGGTTATCAGTCTTTCCCTCATGTAATCTGGTAGGTCTGAGTGCACGTAGGTCTAGGTTATCAGTCTTTCCCTCATGTAATCTGGTAGGTCTGAGTGCACGTAGGTCTAGGTTATCAGTCTTTCCCTCATGTAATCTGGTAGGTCTGAGTGCACGTAGGTCTAGGTTATCAGTCTTTCCCTCATGTAATCTGGTAGGTCTGAGTGCACGTAGGTCTAGGTTATCAGTCTTTCCCTCATGTAATCTGGTAGGTCTGAGTGCACGTAGGTCTAGGTTATCAGTCTTTCCCTCATGTAATCTGGTAGGTCCTGAGTGCACGTAGGTCTAGGTTATCAGTCTTTCCCTCATGTAATCTGGTAGGTCTGAGTGCACGTAGGTCTAGGTTATCAGTCTTTCCCTCATGTAATCTGGTAGGTCTGAGTGCACGTAGGTCTAGGTTATCAGTCTTTCCCTCATGTAATCTGGTAGGTCTGAGTGCACGTAGGTCTAGGTTATCAGTCTTTCCCTCATGTAATCTGGTAGGTCTGAGTGCACGTAGGTCTAGGTTATCAGTCTTTCCCTCATGTAATCTGGTAGGTCTGAGTGCACGTAGGTCTAGGTTATCAGTCTTTCCCTCATGTAATCTGGTAGGTCTGAGTGCACGTAGGTCTAGGTTATCAGTCTTTCCCTCATGTAATCTGGTAGGTGAGTGCACGTAGGTCTAGGTTATCAGTCTTTCCCTCATTGTAATCTGGTAGGTCGAGTGCACGTAGGTACTAGGTTATCAGTCTTTCCCTCATGTAATCTGGTAGGTCTGAGTGCACGTAGGTCTAGGTTATCAGTCTTTCCCTCATGTAGTCTGTAGGTCTGAGTGCACGTAGGTCTAGGTTATCAGTCTTTCCCTCATGTAATCTGGTAGGTCTGAGTGCACGTAGGTCTAGGTTATCAGTCTTTCCCTCATGTAATCGGTAGGTGAGTGCCGTAGGTCTAGGTTATCAGTCTTCCCTCAGTTAATCTGGTAGGTCTGAGTGCACGTAGGTCTAGGTTATCAGTCTTTCCCTCATGTAATCTGGTAGGTCTGAGTGCACGTAGGTCTAGGTTATCAGTCTTTCCCTCATGTAAATCTGGTAGGTCTGAGTGCACGTAGGTCTAGGTTATCAGTTTTCCCTATTTTGGTGGTGAGTGCCTGGGTTGGGTTTCTCTTTTCGAAATCTGGTAGGTGGTCGGGGGCGGGGTTTCTCTTTTCGAAAGGTGGGGTGCCTAGGTTGGGTTTCTCTTTCCCCGAAATCTGGGCTAGGCCTAGGTTGGGTTTTCTCTTTTCGAAATCTGGTGGCTAGGCCTAGGTTGGGTTTCTTTTTTTCCCTTTAAGGTAGGCTAGGCCTAGGTTGGGTTTCTCTTTTCGTATTGGTAGGTGGCGGGTTGGGTTTCTCTTTTCGAAATCTGGTGGCTAGGCCTAGGTTTGGGTTTCTCTTTTCGAAATCGGGTAGGTCTAGTCACTTCTATTTATCTTTTTCCCCCTCAGTATCTGGTAGGTTTCAGTATCTGGGTTTATCATTTTTCCCCTAGTAATCGGTTCTGAGTCCGTAGGTCTAGGACTTTTTCCCCCTAGTTCTTTCTGATCCGTAGGTCTAGGACTTTTTCCCCCTAGATCTTTCTGATCCGTAGGTCTAGGACTTTTTCCCCCTAGTAATCGGTTCTAGTCCGTAGGTCTAGGACTTTTTCCCCCTAGTAATCGGTTCTGATGAGTAGGCTAGGTTAGCCCCCTTTTCGGGTATCTGGTAGTAGGCTGGGTTTAAAATTTTTCCCCTCTTTCGGGTATCTGGTGCCGAGGCTAGGTTTAGTTTTCCCCTCTTTCGGGTATCTGGTGCCGAGGCTGGGTTTAGTTTTCCCCTCTTTCGGGTATTGGTGCCGAGGCTAGGTTTAGTTTTCCCCTTTTTTTGGGTATCTGGTAGTAGGCTAGGTTTAGTTTTCCCCTCTTTCTTGGTATCCGTAGGTCTAGGTTATCAGTTTTCCCCTCTTTCGGGTATCGGTGCCGAGGCTAGGTTTAGTTTTCCCCTCTTTCGGGTATCTGGTGCCGAGGCTAGGTTATATTTTTTCCCCCTTTTTGGTAGGTCTGAGTGCACGTAGGTCTAGGTTATCAGTCTTTCCCTCATGTAATCTGGTAGGTCTGAGTGCACGTAGGTCTAGGTTATCAGTCTTTCCCTCATGTAATCTGGTAGGTCTGAGTGCACGTAGGTCTAGGTTATCAGTCTTTCCCTCATGTAATCTGGTAGGTCTGAGTGCACGTAGGTCTAGGTTATCAGTCTTTCCATCATGTAATCTGGTAGGTCGAGTGCACGTAGGTCTAGGTTATCAGTCTTTCCCATGTAATCTGGTAGGTCTGAGTGCACGTAGGCTCTAGGTTATCAGTCTTCCCTCATGTAATCTGGTAGGTCTGAGTGCACGTAGGTCCTAGGTTATCAGTCTTTCCCTCATGTAATCTGGTAGGTCTGAGTGCACGTAGGTCTAGTTATCAGTCTTTTCCCTCATGTAATCTGGTAGGTCTGAGTGCACGTAGGTCTAGGTTATCAGTCTTTCCCTCATGTAATCTGGTAGGTCTGAGTGCACGTAGGTCTAGGTTATCAGTCTTTCCCTCATGTAATCTGGTAGGTCTGAGTGCACGTAGGTCTAGGTTATCAGTCTTTCCCTCATGTATCTGGTAGGTCTGAGTGCACGTAGGTCTAGGTTATCAGTCTTTCCCTCATGTAATCTGGTAGGTCTGAGTGCACGTAGGTCTAGGTTATCAGTCTTTCCCTCATGTAATCTGGTAGGTCTGAGTGCACGTAGGTCTAGGTTATCAGTCTTTCCCTCATGTAATCTGGTAGGTCTGAGTGCACGTAGGTCTAGGTTATCAGTCTTTCCCTCATGTAATCTGGTAGGTCTGAGTGCACGTAGGTCTAGGTTATCAGTCTTTCCCTCATGTAATCTGGTAGGTCTGAGTGCACGTAGGTCTAGGTTATCAGTCTTTCCCTCATGTAATCTGGTAGGTCTGAGTGCACGTAGGTCTAGGTTATCAGTCTTTCCCTCATGTATCTGGTAGGTCTGAGTGCACGTAGGTCTAGGTTATCAGTCTTTCCCTCATGTAATCTGGTAGGTCTGAGTGCACGTAGGTCTAGGTTATCAGTCTTTCCCTCATGTAATCTGGTAGGTCTGAGTGCACGTAGGTCTAGGTTATCAGTCTTTCCCTCATGTAATCTGGTAGGTCTGAGTGCACGTAGGTCTAGGTTATCAGTCTTTCCCTCATGTAATCTGGTAGGTCTGAGTGCACGTAGGTCTAGGTTATCAGTCTTTCCCTCATGTAATCTGGTAGGTCTGAGTGCACGTAGGTCTAGGTTATCAGTCTTTCCCTCATGTAATCTGGTAGGTCTGAGTGCACGTAGGTCTAGGTTATCAGTCTTTCCCTCATGTAATCTGGTAGGTCTGAGTGCACGTAGGTCTAGGTTATCAGTCTTTCCCTCATGTAATCTGGTAGGTCTGAGTGCACGTAGGTCTAGGTTATCAGTCTTTCCCTCATGTAATCTGGTAGGTCTGAGTGCACGTAGGTCTAGGTTATCAGTCTTTCCCTCATGTAATCTGGTAGGTCTGAGTGCACGTAGGTCTAGGTTATCAGTCTTTCCCTCATGTAATCTGGTAGGTCTGAGTGCACGTAGGTCTAGGTTATCAGTCTTTCCCTCATGTAATCTGGTAGGTCTGAGTGCACGTAGGTCTAGGTTATCAGTCTTTCCCTCATGTAATCTGGTAGGTCTGAGTGCACGTAGGTCTAGGTTATCAGTCTTTCCCTCATGTAATCTGGTAGGTCTGAGTGCACGTAGGTCTAGGTTATCAGTCTTTCCCTCATGTAATCTGGTAGGTCTGAGTGCACGTAGGTCTAGGTTATCAGTCTTTCCCTCATGTAATCTGGTAGGTCTGAGTGCACGTAGGTCTAGGTTATCAGTCTTTCCCTCATGTAATCTGGTAGGTCTGAGTGCACGTAGGTCTAGGTTATCAGTCTTTCCCTCATGTAATCTGGTAGGTCTGAGTGCACGTAGGTCTAGGTTATCAGTCTTTCCCTCATGTAATCTGGTAGGTCTGAGTGCACGTAGGTCTAGGTTATCAGTCTTTCCCTCATGTAATCTGGTAGGTCTGAGTGCACGTAGGTCTAGGTTATCAGTCTTTCCCTCATGTAATCTGGTAGGTCTGAGTGCACGTAGGTCTAGGTTATCAGTCTTTCCCTCATGTAATCTGGTAGGTCTGAGTGCACGTAGGTCTAGGTTATCAGTCTTTCCCTCATGTAATCTGGTAGGTCTGAGTGCACGTAGGTCTAGGTTATCAGTCTTTCCCTCATGTAATCTGGTAGGTCTGAGTGCACGTAGGTCTAGGTTATCAGTCTTTCCCTCATGTAATCTGGTAGGTCTGAGTGCACGTAGGTCTAGGTTATCAGTCTTTCCCTCATGTAATCTGGTAGGTCTGAGTGCACGTAGGTCTAGGTTATCAGTCTTTCCCTCATGTATCTGGTAGGTCTGAGTGCACGTAGGTCTAGGTTATCAGTCTTTCCCTCATGTAATCTGGTAGGTCTGAGTGCACGTAGGTCTAGGTTATCAGTCTTTCCCTCATGTAATCTGGTAGGTCTGAGTGCACGTAGGTCTAGGTTATCAGTCTTTCCCTCATGTAATCTGGTAGGTCTGAGTGCACGTAGGTCTAGGTTATCAGTCTTTCCCTCATGTAATCTGGTAGGTCTGAGTGCACGTAGGTCTAGGTTATCAGTCTTTCCCTCATGTAATCTGGTAGGCTGAGTGCACGTAGGTCTAGGTTATCAGTCTTTCCCTCATTGTCTCTGGTAGGTCTGAGTGCACGTAGGTCTAGGTGTATCAGTCTTCCCTCATGTAATCTGGTAGGTCTGAGTGCACGTAGGTCTAGGTTATCAGATCTTCCCCTCATGTAATCTGGTAGGTCTGAGTGCACGTAGGTCTAGGTTATCAGTCTTTCCCTCATGTAATCTGGTAGGTGAGTGCACGTAGTCTCAGGTTATCAGTCTTTCCCTCATGTAATCTGGTAGGTCTGAGTGCACGTAGGTCTAGGTTATCAGTCTTCCCTCATGTAATCTGGTAGGTCTGAGTGCACGTAGGTCTAGGTTACGTCTTTTCCCTCATGTAGTCTGGTAGGTCTGGAGTGCACGTTAGGTCTAGGTTATCAGTCTTTCCCTCATGTATCTGGTAGGTCGAGTGCACGTAGGTCTAGGTATCAGTCTTTCCCTCATGTAAGTCTTGGTAGGTCTGAGTGCACGTAGGTCTAGGTTATCAGTCTTTCCCTCATGTAGTCTGGTAGGTCTGATGTGCACGTAGGTCTAGGTTATCAGTCTTTCCCTCATGTAATCTGGTAGGTCTGAGTGCACGTAGGTCTAGGTTATCAGTCTTTCCCTCATGTAGTCTGGTAGGTCTGAGTGCACGTAGGTCTAGGTTATCAGTCTTTCCCTCATGTAATCTGGTAGGTCTGAGTGCACGTAGGTCTAGGTTATCAGTCTTTCCCTCATGTAGTCTGGTAGGTCTGAGTGCACGTAGGTCTAGGTTATCAGTCTTTCCCTCATGTAATCTGGTAGGTGAGTGCACGTAGGTCTAGGTTATCAGTCTTTCCCTCATGTAGTCTGGTAGGTCTGAGTGCACGTAGGTCTAGGTTATCAGTCTTTCCCTCATATAGTCTGGTAGGTCTGAGTGCACGTAGGTCTAGGTTATCAGTCTTTCCCTCATGTAATCTGGTAGGTCTGAGTGCACGTAGGTCTAGGTTATCAGTCTTTCCCTCATGTAATCTGGTAGGTCTGAGTGCACGTAGGTCTAGGTTATCAGTCTTTCCCTCATGTAATCTGGTAGGTCTGAGTGCACGTAGGTCTAGGTTATCAGTCTTTCCCTCATGTAATCTGGTAGGTCTGAGTGCACGTAGGTCTAGGTTATCAGTCTTTCCCTCATGTAATCTGGTAGGTGAGTGCACGTAGGTCTTCGTTATCAGTCTTTCCCTCATGTAATCTGGTAGGTCTGAGTGCACGTAGGTCTAGGTTATCAGTCTTTCCCTCATGTAATCTGGTAGGTCTGAGTGCATGTAGGTCTAGGTTATCAGTTTTTCCCTCATGTAGTCTGGTAGGTCTGAGTGCACGGCGGACTAGGTGATCAGTCTTTTCCTCATGTAGTCAATGGAGCGTTCAGGTTGTGATAGGTTTGGGTGCACGGCGGACTAGGTTATCAGTCTTTCCCTCATGTAGTCAATGGAGAGTGCATTCATGGAACAGCCGAACATGGATGCCAGGACAGGTCATGGGAGGTCAAGGCGGCAGAAGTGACCCTGTCCTCATGACCCACCCAGAGTTGACTGGTCTGTACACATGTGGGTCTAGCACCATATGCCCAATGCGGCTTAGGGCGTGTAAACAAAAAGTCGTGTACTTGTGTACGTGTATGTATGTTTATATTTCAAATGTTCTCCAGCGAAAAGTCGTGTACTTGTGTACATGTATGTACGTTTATATTTCAAATGTTCTCCAGCGAAAAGTCGTGTACTTGTGTACATGTATGTTTATATTTCAAATGTCGTTTACTTGAAAATTGCGTCAGATCTTTTCTCGGGAAATACGCGAAGCGTTTTACTCGACCCTGCCTTGCATGTTTGTACGTGTGCGTGCTTGTGTGTGAGCAAACAATGTGTTGTTTCCCCGCATGATAGTAACAGCTGTGTGTGTCATTTTATACTGTCGTAATATGAAGCATTCCAGGTCTGTCTGATTCGTTATTTGAGTAAGATTGAGGTCACAACACCACAACCAGCCGACATCAAACATGGCGGAACAGGTTTGAGATGGTTTGTTTGTTAGCCTGATAATCTATACATTTGTAATGGTGGCCTGAAAGTGGTTTTACACCGTTCTAGACAAGATGGCTGACAGAAAAATAACAGAAATAAAACGACAAACTCAAAAATATGTTTATTGACACTGATGAATGTAACTGTGGAATTTGTGAAAATAACAGCTAAACATTTGCTGCAGAGCAGGCTTAAATTCATACACGAGACAACATTGCAGTTATAGGCAAATTTCATAGAAGAGACAACATTGCAGTTATAGACAAATTTCATAGAAGAGACAACATTGCAGTTATAGGCAAATTTCATAGGAGAGACAACATGGGAGTTATAGACAAATTTCATAAAAGAGACAACATTGCAGTTATAGACAAATTTCATAGAAGAGACAACATTGCAGTTATTGACAAATTTCATAGAAGAGACAACATTGCAGTTATAGACAAATTTCATAGAAGAAACAACACTGCAGTTATAGACAAATTTCATAGAAGAGACAACATTGCAGTTATAGACAAATTTCATAGAAGAGACAACATAGCAGTTATAGACAAATTTCAAGCGAGGGAAAGAAGGCGAATGAAATGTTGCAGAACAGGGAAAATTATCCCGGTCTACACTTACTTCATTTGAGGACAAATTATGAAGATGGAGGTGTGAGGAGGAGAAGAAGAAGTTCGAGGCAGTGGACAAGTGGTTGATCAGAAGAACCATGTAAAGAGTATAAAACAAGCACTAATGTAGTGTCTGTTTGATGACACAATAGACAACAGAAAAACACTGTTGGCAGAACAGGATTGGCGAAACCACTTCTCTAACACCAACATCTAGGCTTTGCTAGAAATATCAGTTGTCCTAGTTAGTTAGTTAGTTAGTTAGTTAATAGCTAGCAGGCTAGTTAGATAGTTAGTTACTTAGTTAGTTAGTTATTAGCTAGCTAGCTAGCTAGCTAGTTAGATAGTTAGTTAGTTAGTTAGTTAGTTAGTTAGATAGTTAGTTACTTAGCTAGCTAGCTAGTTAGTAAGTTAGTAAGTTAGTTAGTTAGTTAGTTAGTTAGTTAGTTAGTTATTAGCTAGTTAGTTAGTTAGTTAGTTAGTTAGTTAGCTAGCTAGCTAGCTAGTTAGTTAGTTAGTTAGTTAGTTATTAGCTAGTTAGTTAGTTAGTTATTAGCATGTTAGTTAGTTAGTTAGTTAATTAGTTAGTTAGTTAGTTAGTTATTATCTAGCTAGATAGCTAGTTAATTAGTCAGTTAGTTAGCTAGCTAGCTAGTTAGTTAGTTAGCTATTAGCTAGCTAGTTAGTTAGTTAGTTAGTTAGTTAGTTAGCTAGCTAGCTAGCTAGTTAGTTAGTTAGTTAGTTAGTTAGTTAGTTAGTTAGTTAGTCAGGTAGTTAGTTAGTTAGTTAGTCAACAGATCATCATAATTGCACATCGCACTATTAATCCATGCGCACTCAGATTCTCTCCTCAGTATCTATTTCAGCTTGTATTCAGTGACGACGCCAGTTCTGTGTTAGTTGACTGTTCTTCTTGATTTCCTACATGGCTGACTAGTCCAGCTTGACCCCGTTTGACTTGATATCATCCGTGGACCTATCCATGATCTAAAGAATGACAGACAGCAATGGTCTCTCTGGCCAAGGAGCTAGCTAGCTAGCTAGTTAGTTAGTTAGTTAGTTAGTTATTAGCTAGCTAGTTAGTTAGTTAGTTAGTTACGTAGACTAGTCCTGGGGACTTATTATCTGTCTCGGCTGGCGTCGCAGTCGTTGTAAATCTGCTTACAGTGAACGCTGTTGAACTTACAGACTCCATTTTGTGTGAATTTCCGTACACTGAACATTTCACGCCAGACACACAAACGATAGCTTCTTTAGCATCCTAATGGGAGTCAAAGGCAGTGTAGTCGTGGAATATAATCTCTAGGTGACTGACGACTCCACAATCTTAGTTCGTTGGCTCTGAACACTTGATGATTAGAATTCGTTACCAGATTCGGTCCTTAGATCTTAGTTTGAGACTGGAATTGTTGATTCATCAGCTGCCGAGACCAGAATGGCCTCCCAAGTTCACCAGGGTCATTCGTCACGTGTCATCATAGGACCGGTTCCCCGTGTCCGCCTGATCGCTGTTCGCAACCTCATACATTTTCAGTCTGTCATGAGCTATGTTCCACTTCCGCTCACCGACCTGTGGGCTTGTTGGCTCTGTCTAATTCTGTTGTTTTCATTAACTTCTGTCGTTACTTATGTTAACTCTCTTATCCTATATTTTGTTACATGGCATATGTACAGAGTATTTAACAATAATAATCAGATGTTGTTGTTCTTTTTTACAGGAGAGACAGGAGAGGATGACTAGTAGTTTCACAGCTCTTCCGGATTGTGCTAGTCTCTGGTATTGTCACAACTCTTATGGTTATGTTGTGTCTTACATGTGTGTTGTGTAACATATGTTTTTGTAAGTGTCTTATTGTTGTCTGTGTCTAAGTTCTTTATTGTGTCATTCTAGTCAGCTATTGTTTGGAGCACCTGTATTGTGGTATTCTAGTCAGCTATTGTTTGGAGCACCTGTATTGTGGTATTCTAGTCAGCTATTGTTTGGAGCACCTGTATTGTGGTATTCTAATCAGCTATTGTTTGGAGCACCTGTATTGTGGTACTCAGTGTACCCTATTGTCTTAAATTTTGGGGACTGCCCACTGTTGTTGTTTGATATCTGCAGTTGTTTGTTGTATCTGATATTGAACTTCAGTGTGTTATCCAACTTCTTCTGTTAGAAGTGATAAATAAAAGATTGTTTTATTGTTCTTGATTTGTTTGTTGAGTCTCTTTTACTTTTTACACTCATTATTTAAACAATTTAACACCAATTCATTTCTCTGGGTTCCGACATGACAGTTCCTGCCAGATAATCAGTAATAGTTGAAATTCCTGTTTCAAGAATCTGGAAATATCTTCTTACATTTAACTATCCCTTTTCTTTTAAGCAGGGACGGTGTGGGGTTCTCTCTCTCTCTCTCTCTCTCTCTCTCTCTCTCTCTCTCTCTCTCTCTCTCTCTCTCTCTCTCTCTCTCTCTCTCTCTCTCTCTATTTGCTCCTTTCCTTCTTTGGCATTAACGCAGTCAGAGTTGTGCTCTTCTTCCCTTGGCACCGTTGCAAAGGAAACTTTGTCTTCCCTTTTGCTTTTGCCTCTCCTTCATATGTATGAGATAATTAGAGAGAAAGACTCCCCCACCTACATCCGTACTCCAATTCTGTGGGTACATGATATGCCAGGGAAAGATGGAATTCATCATAGTTTAAAAGTTATTTGCATATCCTTTACAGGGCGTCGCAGTCAACGCTTGCATTCTTTGTTGGCGACATTTTTCTGTATTTTTCGATATTTTGTACATATATATTTATATATATATATATATATATATATATATATATATATATATATATATATATATATATATATATATATATATATATATATTATTTTTTTAATTCGCATATCCTTTACAGGACATCGCTGTCAACAGCAGCATCTTTCAGCTGTCTGTTGATCTCTTGGCAAGATTACGCTCAGTAGTTTGCCATTGCTTTCTGAGCGGCCGGCTCAGTTATCCCGCAAGTAACCAGCGGGGGTCGAACTGCTCCCAGCCCTCGCCCACAACGAGACTCTGCGTGATAAAGTGTTGTAACCCCTCGGCCAGAGAGACCGGCTTATATATATATATATATATATATATATATATATATATATATATATATATATATATATATATATATATATATATATATATATATATATATAAATATCTTCTTCTTCTTTGCGTTCATCCGGAGTGTTTTTTCAGATGTGAATGCGGTGTGTCTAGTTAGGCACCCTTGGGTCGAAACCCCCAGGCCAACACATCCGACTTTTAGCATGCTGTTTTGACCAGGTTAGCATTCTTGGGAGACTCTCACTTTTGTGGGATCGTCCACACGCCCGCTGGTCAAGTTGAAACAGTCGAAGACTTCGATCATCCCTCAAGGGAAGGCAGGGACAGTCCATAGCATTTTCTGCCATCCAAGGTGGCTTCCATAATTGCAGGGCCGACACATAGCGCCCTGGTGCTGGCCTCACCGAGGGAATCGTCACGTCCTGCTCATGGCTGCTTTAAATCCTCACTTCAATATATTGGGCATTTCGTTCGCCCCGGGCCGTTCCCGCACAAACCAGACCGGTCTGCATACAGTATCCACTCAGCGAGTTTTCGTTTCGGACATGTGCTTTGTCGTTGTGCCCATCAAAGTTGTTCCAGGCACGACGGACATTCGGAAAACTACCTAGTCAGAGCTGTTCCGAACAAGAGCGGCATTCGGAAACTATGTAGCTGTTCCTAGCACGAAGGAAGACTAGTTAGAGCTTTTCCGGTCACGAAAGACATTTCACTCGGACGTAATTGTGTAGTGCCATTTTTATTTTGCCGCCCTTAGGCTGGCACTTACGTCTTCAGCGGGCATCTTTAATGAGGTTAGCTTTCCTCGGGTTTCGAGACAAGTTAGACTCTTATTTCGACTTCCACACAACAAGCTTTTACTTCGGGCTGCCACGTAATGGATTCTCAAGCCAAGCGTTCCATTTAGTGTCAACGAGACAATTTTTCACCTTTGACTACACTCACTCCATGAGTAAGGTTACAGATTTTCATCGGAACGTGCGACCGAGGTGTTTTTCTACCATGAGTACTCGCTCAGGAGGTAGGCTACATGTGCTGCCGGCTCAGCACCTTACCTCCGTGCGTCTGTGGGTGAGAAACGGCCAGGCCCTCTCATCCGGGGATCCCTCATATCCCCCAGCTAAGAGCCATCGAACGAGTATCTGCACCAAGCATGTAGCGTACTCAGTACCTCACCTCAATTTTGATGTAAGTGTCCGCCTGGCTCTCACATCCGAGGGTTTATGGCTTAGAGACGTTCAGCTATACCCCTCGGCTGAGAGCCTTAGAGGTTGTGTCCGGACTGTGATTATTGGCATCGTTCGCCTGATTTAGACTGCTATCCTCAGTCTACCTGCAGAGCAGCAGATTGTGTCTCTCTTAGTCTGGTCCTTATCCCAAGAGCTGCCCAATATGTAGTTAATATCCATCGGCACAGCGCTTGACACTCAAGCTCCCCCACCACGGTAAGGTGGAGACACATCGGGGGAGATTTATTTTTTATATTATTGTATCAGAATTGTTCTGGCGACTACATAAAAGCATGAGCGGGGTAGTCAAGAATAACAGCATTTCTGACTTCCAAGGAGTCCAACTTTCTCTTCGGAGAGATTAAGAGAGATTACGCTAGAATTGTTTGGCATCGTGCGTGGGTGAATGTCGGTATTACAAATGTCTGGAAGTACACGAGACGGAAAGGCTTTGGCTTCACACGGCACGGCCTATGAGGGTTGTGAAGAAGAAGAAGAAGAAGAAGAAGAAGAAGAAGAAGAAGAAGAAGAAGAAGAAGAAGAAGAAGAAGAAGAAGAAGAAGAAGAAGAAGAAGAAGGAGGAGGAGGAGGAGCAGGAGGAGCAGGAAGGAGAGAGGAAGGCGAAGTCGAAGGCATGATCAATCTATTGTATGCCCTCTCCCTTCTTCTCTAAGTTTCCTTCTTCCTCACTTCTCCCTCACTTCTTCTCTCTCACTTGTCCCTCACTTCTTTCTCACTTCTTCTGCTTCAGTTCTTCTTCCCCACTTCTTCTCCCACCCTCCTTTCTCCTCATTTCTTCTCACTCATTTTATCTTTCTCACTTCTCTCTCTCTTCTACTTATTCGTTTCTTCTCTCCCTCTCTTCTACTTATTCTTTCTTCTCTCCCTCTCTTCTACTTATTCGTTTCTTCTTTCTCACTTCTTCTTTCTCACTTCTTCTCCCACACTTTTTTCCCACTTCTTCTCTTCCATTTATTCCTCACTACTTCCCTCTCACTTCTGACTCATTTCTCTTTAACTTCTCAGTCACTCCTCCCTCACTACTTCTTTCTCAATTCTCTTTCACTTTTCTCTCACTATTTCTTCTTTACTTTCCCCACATTTTTTCTCGCTCACTTCCTCTCTTTCACTTCTTCTTCTTCTCCCTCACTTCCTCTCTCTTACTTCTTTCCTTCCATTTCTTCTCTCCCACTTCTTCTCCCTCACTTCTCTTTCACTTATTCTTCCCATTTCTTCTCTCCCACTTCTTCTCCCTCACTTCTCTCTCACTCTCCCTCACGTCTTCTTCCTAACTTCTCCCTAACTTCTTTACCTCATTTCTTCTCTCTCACTTCTTCCTCACTTCGTCTCCCTGACTTCTCTCTCGTTTCTTCTTCCTCAACGGATGCACTGGCAAAAGCAAATGGTACAACCACGGAGAATGCATAGCCGACCCCTGTGACAGATGTTACTGCCTGGGCGGCAATGAGTATTACAACAAAAATTCCTGTTATGTAGGTCAGTTGAAACTACATCTTTTTTTTTTCTTCTCATGATCTAAAGAATGACAGACAGCAATGGTCTCTCTGGCCAAGGAGCTAGCTAGCTAGCTAGTTAGTTAGTTAGTTAGTTATTAGCTAGCTAGTTAGTTAGTTAGTTAGTTACGTAGACTGTCCTGGGGACTTATTCTCTGTCTCTGCTGGCGTCGCAGTCGTTGTAAATCTGCTTACAGTGAACGCTGTTGAAAGTACGAATAAATATCTCTACTTACAGACTCCATTTTGTGTGAATTTCCGTACACTGAACATTTCACGCCAGACACACAAACGATAGCTTCTTTAGCATCCTAATGGGAGTCAAAGGCAGTGTAGTCGTGGAATATAATCTCTAGGTGACTGACGACTCCACAATCTTAGTTCGTTGGCTCTGAACACTTGATGATTAGAATTCGTTACCAGATTCGGTCCTTAGATCTTAGTTTGAGACTGGAATTGTTGATTCATCAGCTGCCGAGACCAGAATGGCCTCCCAAGTTCACCAGGGTCATTCGTCACGTGTCATCATAGGACCGTGTCCCCGTGTCCGCCTGATCGCTGTTCGCAACCTCATACATTTTCAGTCTGTCATGAGCTATGTTCCACTTCCGCTCACCGACCTCTGGGCTTGTTGGCTCTGTCTAATTCTGTTGTTTTCATTAACTTCTGTCGTTACTTATGTTAACTCTCTTATCCTATATTTTGTTACATGGCATATGTACAGAGTATTTAACAATGATAATCAGATGTTGTTGTTCTTTTTTACAGGAGAGACAGGAGAGGATGACTAGTAGTTTCACAGCTCTTCCGGATTGTGCTAGTCTCTGGTATTGTCACAACTCTTATGGTTATGTTGTGTCTTACATGTGTGTTGTGTAACATATGTTTTTGTAAGTGTCTTATTGTTGTCTGTGTCTAAGTTCTTTATTGTGTCATTCTAGTCAGCTATTGTTTGTAGCACCTGTATTGTGTCACTCTAGTCAGCTATTGTTTGGAGCACCTGTATTGTGGTATTCTAGTCAGCTATTGTTTGGAGCACCTGTATTGTGGTATTCTAATCAGCTATTGTTTGGAGCACCTGTATTGTGGTACTCAGTGTAACCCTATTGTCTTAAATTTTGGGGACTGCCCACTGTTGTTGTTTGATATCTGCAGTTGTTTGTTGTATCTGATATTGAACTTCAGTGTGTTATCCAACTTCTTCTGTTAGAAGTGATAAATAAAAGATTGTTTTATTGTTCTTGATTTGTTTGTTGAGTCCCTTTTAGTTTTCACACTCATTATTTAAACAATTTAACACCAATTCATTTCTCTGGGTTCCGACATGACAGTTCCTGCCAGAATATCAGTAATAGTTGAAATCCCTGCCTCAAGAATCTGGAAATATCTTCTTACTTTTAACTATCCCTTTTCTTTTAAGCAGGGACGGTGTGGGGTTCTCTCTCTCTCTCTCTCTCTCTCTCTCTCTCTCTCTCTCTCTCTCTCTCTCTCTCTCTCTCTCTCTCTCTCTCTCTATTTGCTCCTTTCCTTCTTTGGCATTAACGCAGTCAGAGTTGTGCTCTTCTTCCCTTGGCACCGTTGCAAAGGAAACTTTGTCTTCCCTTTTGCTTTTGCCTCTCCTTCATATGTATGAGATAATTAGAGAGAAAGACTCCCCCACCTACATCCGTACTCCAATTCTGTGGGTACATGATATGCCAGGGAAAGATGGAATTCATCATAGTTTAAAAGTTATTTGCATATCCTTTACAGGGCGTCGCAGTCAACGCTTGCATTCTTTGTTTGGCGACATTTTTTCTGTATTTTTCGATATTTTGTACCATATATATTTATATATATATATATATATATATATATATATATATATATATATATATTATATTATATATAAAATATAATATATATATTATTTTTTAATTCGCATATCCTTTACAGGACTCGCTGTCAAAGCAGGGAATTTTCAGGGCTGTTTATCTCTTGGGAAGATTACGCCAGTAGTTTGCCCTTTCTTCTGAGCGGCCGGCTCAGTTTTCCCCCAAGTAACCAGCGGGGGTCGAACTGCTCCAGCCCCGCCACAACGAGCTTGGGGAAAAGTGTTTAACCCCCGCCAGGAGACCCTTTAATTAAAATAATATTTTATATATAATATAATATTTTTAAAATTATATATATATATATATATACATAATATATTTAATATAAAATTTTTTTTTTTCCGGG
>JACEFZ010004209.1:32500-37946 GCA_014155875.1 Cepaea nemoralis | reverse complement strand
GGACAGCTATACTACAGACATCAGACAGGTGGAACATTTTAACAACCAACAGGGATAATCAGGGCAGAATCACTATAACACAAATAGGAAATATCACACACACATACACTTTAGTAAATATTCACGCACCGCCAAATTACAATTTCCAACCACAGTTTTATGAAGAACTAGACACAATACACACAAGCACATACAGGGGACAGAATGTCATACTCTGTGGTGATTACAACTGTGTCCTTGATATCGCTGATATAGTAGGAGGGGATGTAGGAGGGCACAGGTGCGAAGAACCAGCAGAGATGGCATGAACCAGTTAGAGACACTACAAAATATACTAGACACACACACAACTTAATAGACGCATACAGGCACTCACATCCATATATTACAGAAACAACACACAAAAACAAAACACACAACAGGGCAACTAGATTATATATATATATATATATATATATATATATATATATATATATATATATATATATATATATATATATATATATATATATATATATATCAGTAACACACCACACAATACTCGCCAAGCTCATTCAGGAAACATTAGAGTACACAGATCATAAAGCAGTATTTGCACACATCAGTACACATAGCTCAAACACACAAGCAACTAAACGATCAAAACATTGGAAATTTAACAACTCACTTCTCAGGCACACATAATACGTACAATGCATGACACAACTCTTGCACACATACACCGACCACATACCAACGGAAAACATCAGTCAATATTGGGAGTTATTGAAAAATACAATACGAAGCAGAACACAACAACTCGCATCCATCATACACAAGGATAGATTAAGACAAGAACAAATTATACAAACAGCCATCCATCTAACAAAGCAGATAGACAACAACTTGCCACACTTACATACGCTAGAAGAACAATTAGAACAACACCAACAACACAGATATCTAGGCGCTCTCCTTAGAATAAAACTAACCACAATCACGCAAGAGATCCCCAGTAAACAATATTTAGCAATTGAGCAGAACGTACAACACAGCAGACAAATAAACAAAGTAATAGATATGCAAGGTAATACACAAACAGATCCAGCACAGATAACAGAAGCTTTCAATCAATACTACACACACCTATTTACAGCAGAAACAGTAGACACACAGAGGCAAGACAATTTTCTACAATATAGTTAACAGTTGTCAGACGCAGACAAGGACATACTAGACGCAGAACTAACATTAGCAGACATAACACACACACTCAGCAAAATTAACAAAGACATGACGCCAGGACCGGACGGCTTGACTGTAGAATTCTACCAACAATTCTTTCCTATCTTAGGTGGCCTTCTTCTTAAAGTGTATCAAGACGCCTTTGACAAACAACAACTACCAGACAGCTACAACATGTCGTACATAACACTTATACCTAAAGACAACACAGACAAGACACAGATGAAAATTACAGACCCATATCTCTACTCAATATAGACTTTAAAATACTGACTAAAGCACTGACCCACAAACTGAGACCCTTTATGTCAACGCTCATACACCCAGACCAACAATGCAGTGTACCACATAGGAACATTCACCAGCACACACATTTTATTAGAGAAATCATCACATACACACAGGAGAAGGACTGTCAGGCAGTCTCTTTTGTCTCTGGACCAGGAGAAAGCCTTTGATAGAATCTCTCACTCCTACCTACACACGACCTTAACACGCTAGAATCTGGGTCAGTACTTTAGGCGGTGGATAGAGATCTTGTACCGGAGGCCCGAAAGTAAGGTGTTGGTAAACCACACGCTCACCACTGGCTTCCGGCTCACAAGGCCGGTGAGACAAGGGTGTCCTTTGTCGCCACTCCTTTACGTGCTGACCCTGGAACCACTACTCGAAGCAATCAGACAGGACACGAACATCAAAGGCATTTTCATACCTGGGGAGGAGAGCGGAAGTTGCTCGCGTACGCGGACGACACCGCTTTCTTCCCCGCCAACAACAAATCCATTACAAATATACTCCACGCCTTTACACAGTTTGGTAAGGGGACTGAAGCAAAATTAAACATACACAAATCACACATAATGGGTCTCGGTAAGTGGCGAAACAAAGCAGACTTTCCTCCCGACTTAACAGCCACAGACAACATCAGACTATATGGGATAACATTTCCTAACAACTCCTGACAGATACATGCACAGACATGGGAAAACCTCACACAACAAATTATAGACATGCTGCACAGATACAAGTATAAGACATCCACAATATTTGGTAGGAGCATCATAGTTAACACATTCATCATTACCAAAATAATATATTTAGTCACAGTGCTAGACCCTCCTAAACAGACAGTCGCAGACATAAACAAACATATCATTTCATCTTTGGCAGCACAATCTATTGCATACAACATAAGACATTCATATAAGACAAAAAACAAGGGGGTATAGCACTTCAAGACATACACACAAAAATACAAGCGCTTAGAATCCAACACATAAGACATATCCTCAATCAACTAGAACAGCACCCACTAGCACTCTATTACATTGAACTCAGACTGCAACACCTTAGAAGAATACAACTCAATTCACCACACCATTTTGGAACACTACCCGCTTTCTACAAGACATGCATACACGCACTTCAAGGACGCGAGCATTTACTACACCAGACAACAAACCAGATCAACAAATATCTAGTCAATCAAAAAGCACCCCCACTACGACTCAGATTAAAAAATGGGCAAAAATACTACATACAAGACTGCACATGTACTTTCACTACTATCCACAATACACACATCAGACACAAAGCCAGAGAAATTACGTACCGTTTAATCTTTAACATGTCACAAGCACGCAGGTCAAAACAAATAGCACAATGCCAACTCTGCAGACGGAACATACAGAAAACCGAAGATCACATTTATTACACATTTCCAACAGTCCAAACCGCACTAGACACACTAAGACAACTCATTGAAACATTTACTAAAAAGAAAACAGATATGTACAAAGCAATTTTTTTAAACACTATACCTAAAACTACCAAAGACAACAACACGAAATTACTGATTTCTTTGGCAGAATACAGGTACCTAGTATGGTCCTGTAGAAATGCCGCATTGTACAAATATAAAACGTACAATTCACATTTAATACTGCATATGTTCCAAAACAAAATAACACAAATATTCACAAACACACAGACATAACGAAATAAAACCAGATTATTTAATTATTCAATTGAATACCCATAATATGTATGAATGTGGACATGCACACATACATGTGTGTGCTTGTATGGTAGAATGTGGAATATGCATGTTGTTTTTTAATGTTTGGTTTTCTCATATAATATTGGCACCTGACCGTCTTGACAGAAGATTGTTTGTCCTGTGTCGCAAGGCGAAAGAAATCTAAAAACTATAGCAATGTCGAGCGGGTTTGTCCCAAACCAGTTCGTGCTGTGAAATTTTCCACAGTGATAGTGTGTATACATGAATGGTCTGTAGTAGTTCGCCGCGTGTGCCTTGAACTGGAGGCCAACCTCTGTGCGTGTTTTCCCCGTTGGTTTACACTGCTTCCTAGGCAGACGACACCCATGCCGGAAATTTCTACAGCGGTGGCGTGTTTTGACAGGTGAGCTGTGTGTGCTTCGCACAACCTGTGGGTGACCTTTTTTACAGTTTGCACCTGTGACCTCTCCTCGCTACTTGGCAAACCAATTCAAAGCGAACATTGAAGAATACAAATTATAAACGTTGCAACTCTTCTCCAGAGAGGGTCGCATTTGCACCATTAGCTGCAAAAAGCAACTCCTCAGAGAGACAAATGCATATATAATTTGGGTGTTAAGTGCATAACTCATTAACTGCTTTGTGGGAGTTGAGTGAGGGTTGCGTAGGGGGTTCCTAAGCAATTCTGCGTCTCAGTGTTTTGTCATTTGCTTTCATTCAATGAGATCTCCCTCTACATATATGGCTATAATCTTAGCAAATATGGGTTTTGCATATATGACATACATATATGAGCAGTAATGTATGTGTGAGTAGTAAATACGCGTAGTCCGTCTTCATATATTTATAGGAACATACGTATGCTTTCATTTTGATGTGAATATATATATATATATATATATATATATATATATATATATATATATATATATATATATATATATATATATATATATATATATATATATATATATATATATATATATATATATATATATATATATATAGTTTCTGCCTCAAGGCGTATAAAACTTGGACTCATAGCATAGTCCTGCGAGATTGTTCAGTCCAGTTCGTGCCGTAGGAAAATTCCTACAGCGATGGCGTGTTGACACGCGAGTTTTGTGTGCGCCTTGCGCACTGTGTGTGGCTTGTTTACAGTTATACCTGTAACCTCTTCTCGCTAGTCGGTCATGCGATTTCCCAGCACACATAAATACAGTAGTAGCAACAGCAACACCAAAAAAAAAAATGGTCGAATGTATAATAGTTTATAGTTTATATATGAGTAACCATATATGGGTGTATTTGTACATGCATTTATATTAATGTATACGAATAGTGTTGGTTTGTAGATACACATGTATGTAACATATGTTTAGATATACGGATGCTTTGTGGGAGTCGGCCGCGTGTGCTTTAAACATAGCGGTCAACACAAGGATTTCCAGCGGTCTGCTTTGCTTCCTAGGCAGCCGACACCCACGCCGTGGTAGGGAGGACGGCGTGGGGCGGTCACTTTGTGGTTTCGCTTATGACACCAACACTCCATCTATATATATAAAAGGCGATGTGTGTATGTATGTCAGTAGGGATGTATTTGATGCGTTGGATATCGGTCCATCCGATTGAGATGAAATTTTCTACATGTATTCTTTTCATTTCCGTGAGCCAACTGTCATAGTTTGTTAGTGTACAATCAGCTATTTACTTACTAAAATTTAATATTTCATTTTTCATTATCATTTATATATAGCGAGGGGACTTAACTTAAGAATAGTTATTTCAAGGGGCATAACTTTTAATAGCATCGCTATATATTTTATATATAGATTGTTGCATTGTTTTCAAAGATTTATAAACTCTTTGTCTACAGTTATTTACAGGCATACGTGTTATAATAAATAATGATATAATCTTTAAGGCATTTTCAAAGTTTTCATAACAATAATGCATCTATTTAAATAGTGAAAATTTTCTAACTCATCTTTTTATGTTTAAAGAAGTTATCTACAGTCATGTAGGTGATTTAAAACAGTTTTCATTAAAACTAATGGATGTTGTGTAGAAGGACATTCTTAAGTTACTTTATTTTTTGTTATATGAATTAAATGAGATGCTCCCCGTCAGGATGGGCGAAGCCGGGCCGGGTCAGACAGACAGATAAACAGACAGACAGACTGATAGTCGGGAATGGGAACG
>JACEFZ010004209.1:0-30000 GCA_014155875.1 Cepaea nemoralis | reverse complement strand
GTCAAGTCTGGTGGAGTAAATTACTGTGAAACGATAGGATAAATTGTCATGGGCGATCAGAGGAAAAGAATACACCGGGGGAGCGGGTATTCGTAAGGGCCAATAGAATTGCAAGGATTAGGCCACGTGATAAGAAGGGTCGAGAAGGGCCACGGACAAAGGGGGTCAGTCGGAGTTGGGAAGCCATCACAGACAGATCACGAAAGCAGAGAAGTGTGTCGGCTGAGAACTGAATATCCCCTGTGGCGATGAAACACCCGAGAATCGTCGACGGCAAGTAACTGAGTGTGCGCTAGATATTTCAAGCGTGTACCGATGGATGAGAACAGCGTTGCCGCGACCAGGCGGTTGGACACGTTACAGCACGGAGTCGAGTGGTGTGCCGTGGGCAGAGGTTGCCGGCCTGTGAATGTAGGCGCCATGCGACCATGTGTAACAGGACTGTAAGTAGGGTAGAAGAGTGTATGTGTAGACGATTGTAGTTGATTAGATAGCCTGGATAGCAGGACGTACTACAATCAGTGTGTAAACAAATGTCGTGGGTGTACATGTACCTTTGAATATCCCAGTGATTGTGTCGCATAGAAACAATACATGATGCCATTCTATCACTCGGTGGTGACGAGTTGTGTTCACGGTGTATCAGTGTGTAATTCCTAAAGAGTGTCAACGTAGCCGCATCTCAATACCCCTAGTTACGTCAGAAAGGGCTCGTTGCAACCTGATTCAGGTGATGGTTTCAAAGTGAGGTATCATCATAGAAGTTAGCATTCATGTTGCAAAGTACAATGGAGCAGTCAGCCGCCAATTCTGCGAAAGCTAAGAAGATGAGTAGCAGCAATACAAACAACGGAACATACGTCAATAGTCAACGTTATAATTTCTGATTAACTTGGCTTTGTGCATGAGCGACAACACTTTAATATGAGGAAATCCCGGAAAATAGAAATACTGAAACATTATGGCATCTTGCCACAAGAATAACAGTGTGAAGCCGTATTCGGGGGGCTGCATGCATTAGAATGCCGGCATAGACTAATTATGTCAAAACTAGTATCTGTTCCAGAAATGTGTTCCAGGACAGTGAGTAGTACACTATGAGGTATCTACACCATTGATGTGGAGCTGCACCTGACGACCAAGTTTATCCTTGTTGACCTGTGAGTGAAACGGGGACGGCCACGCTGATTTGGATCAAGCCCGGAAGCAAGCGGAAGTGAACTGAGTATCGGGATCAAGCCACTGGAAACATCATCGCTGGATATATACAGGACAAGTTAATTCTAATTAATATTCTATGTGTACTGCTCAATTACAGAGAGCTACCAGGCACCTTTGTATGATATGGTGTGATCAGCCTGACGAATTAGATTGTTCTCCCACAGGGATGATGTTAGTTAGAGAACCTCTTTTGTTCCAGGTTACAGGTTAAAAAACAAGATCAGCAGCAACACTGACTGCGTGTACAGATAGTAATAGATATACCACTCAGTAGATACATCATATAACCATGCCAACATGGTCGGATTTCATAGATTTAGGTGTGAGATGTGGGCTGACAGTGACAGAGCTTAAGACAGAACTTCAGAAACGGAATGATAACCAAGGTAAAGACCAGCAGAACAGACCCAAGAGTAGAGATCATCGAACAGATTTCATAACTTTAGGTGGGAGATGTGGGTTGACAGTGAAAGAGCTTAGTACAGATCTTCAGAAACGTAATGATAACCAAGGTAAAGACCAACAGAATAGACCCAAGAGTAGAGATCACCAAAACTACTCAATATAGACCGGCCCTACAGAGATCAGCTACGGTAGCTCGATCAAAGCGAGTAAGTGAATGTACATATTGTGGGCGCCAACATGGGGCTGTTGATATAGGAAATAGAAACCCTAAGTACGACTCGTACATCAGAAACTGTCCTTCTAATAGAGTCGAGAGGTACGCAGACTACGTAAACAGTCGAAAATGTTGGGTCTGTAACAGTTTGGGCCACGTAGCCAGAGATTGTAGACTGAGACGGCTGACTAAAGAAGAACATGACCAAAAGACAAATGTAGGGGAAATAGCGACAGACGTGAATAAGAGACAAGAGTTCAGTAACCCCACGTGTAGGCACACAGTGCCCACAAGAGAGGCGAATGCGACCAACATTCACAATGGGTCCTTGAAAGTCCACAAAGCACTCGTGAACGGAAAGATGACAACCTGCGTTAGAGATACTGGGGCGTCTATAGTAGGTGTGGATCGGAGTCTGGTACTGAACAGTGAATACACGGGAGATAGTGTGACATGCCGTACCTTCGGCGGCACAAAGGAAAAGTATGCTATAGCATGGGTTCATATATCCTGCCCATACTATGAAGGGAGAATACGAGTGGCGGTATTACCAAACCCATGTGCAGGCCTTATGATAGGTAACATACCGGGGGCAAAAGATTGTACGGAAGAGGAAGCCCGGACATGGGATTATAGTAAGGCATATGGCAATGCGATTACCAGACAGCAGGCTAAGAAAGACAAAGAAGAAGATAACATGGCCATACCTCGGGCTGAACAAACAGACAATGGACTGTGCCACATTGCGTTTAGACATAATGACGTCATCAGAAAAGGCGGTAGAAAAATCATATAGGAAAACACCACAAGAAACTAAGAAACTGTTGAAAAGAACACAAAGGACAGTGACGTCAGTTATCAACAGAAAGGACATTGATTGGGAAGGTACTAGCTGGCCGTGAAATGCAAATATTGGAGGTAGAATAGTGTTGGCACATGAAACAGTGGCTGCGACTGAGATAGCAGGGAAGGAAGAGATACAGGGTTTGCTACAACGTGTCGCTACAGAACGTACAGGAGTACATAGACTTATATCGTGCAGAGCGGCAAAGGAGAACTTCAGGCAGAATGACAGAAGGTCAAGTGAAGATACGAAGGTACAATATCTATGTAAGCAGGTTAGTGTTGAGTATCAATGAGTTCCTGTAAATAGAACTAGGTCCCGCTTGGCAACAACAAGCACCTAGGCACGGATAGAATTGATAGAAAATCTCAAACTGACTGTGAGATCTTATTAAATGTTATTACGTTTCAAAATCTTCAACATGACAGTTGGCTTCGTCATTTCCCTGCCGTTACAGTTCTGAACTTTGCTCGTTTACTTTTATAAGTTTTGCGTCGAGCCGAAATTATTGATCGTGCTATTTGGACATTTTGCATGTAATTGTTATGAATGCTGGACTTATAACATGGCAGCCTTGGGTGCATCGTTTTTCCGGGAGTGCCAACAGAAAATATTAGTAACTAGCCACTCATTCACAACCGCCATTTGCCACTTATTTGCACTGGCCAGGAAAACATCGGAACCCAATCACAAAAGTAATTATCTGTATAATTATTAGTCAAGTCAGGAATCGTGTCTACCACCAGTCTGCATCAAGTTTATATAGACAGGAAACATACCATTTACACGTGGATATAGGTACTAGAGGAGATATAGAGATGGAACATACACAATAGACTGTCCCTGCCACACACTTCCTTTTCTCCACATGATCCACCCAAGACTTTTTCCACACCAACGCTTCCGTCCACAAGACTTCCTCACGTCACCTTCACTATTTCACCAATTTCTGCACGTGACATTTATGATGCCATTAACTAGAAAGTAAACATGCTCAGGGATCTTACGTACACATTGCGTTGAGTCAAGCATTTATCAACGTCATTCCAGTAATCAAAGGACACTGTCGCTGGCTGTTAGAGACGTTGAAGCAGCATTTCGTTTATCACGGTGCCATTTCAATATATTGGACGGACACCGCACTTATATATAATCAACGCAACGAGTTTCTGCACACTTCATCGTAGACAAATTACGGACAAATTGTAAGACATACAGGACAGTTCACAAATCAGTCAACTTACTCTGGACTTTAAATACGCAACTACATTTAGTCACTACGGGTATCATACGTTCAGATACCCACTTCAACTGGTCAACCAGGATTTATCTCGTTAAGGCCAGTACATTTGCTGTTTGTTGTTATATAACTGTGGTCTGTTTGGGTGTCTAATATATAACATATTTTTTCTTCCGATAGCCGACTCCGTAGTTATTTAACAAAGCGAGAGATTGAAGCGCTATCTGAAGGTCACATGAGTTTAATTATCGGACATTCAGACACGTTATTTACTGACGGCTTGTCAGCTTGTGACAAATATATTTTTTGTGACGAACTTGCGATTCGTTGGTAGTATATTAATTTTTTTTCCGCGTTGTACCGTTAGGCATTTACATTCCGTATTCTATCACGTCTCCTTATCTATATGTGATTAAATATTATGTAGGTATGTCACTTCGTAGTTCGTTATCGTAATAGCGTCATTGTTGTGTCAGTATATTCTTTATATTGAATATATATTTTTACTACTAATTTCTAGTGCTTACGTTTTGTAACGGTTAGGACGTTATCTATCTTGCGCCGAGTTGCTACTCTTCTCGCGTGTTTATACTCTTCTATATTATTGATTTCGAGTTGACTTCTCATTCAACTTGCGTATATATATATTTGAATACGCTTGTCATTGTCTACCTACGCATTCTATCGGCTGTGCGTCACATATCTACTATTGTAGCGGCATAATTTACAGATCATTAAGACAACATGTCAACACTTCAAGACTTCATGGACATGGGTGAAAGGTCTGGTTTGACCGGTGCAGACCTCAGGAATTGGGCGAAGCAAGAATTGAAAGATTTTCAGACACAGCAACGTGAAGAGAGAGCTGAAAAATTGGCAGCAGAGAAAGAAGCAAAACAACTTCAAGCTGCACATGAACGAGAGAGATTGGCTCTTGAGAAAGAGTTAAAAGAAAAAGAGATGGCGTTGGAACGTGACAAAATTGCCGCTAGGGAAAAGGAATTAACGCTGGAACGGGAGATGAAAGATAAGCAACTGGCATTTGAGAAAGAAAAACTTTTGGCCGAACAACTTCTTAAGGACAAGGAAGTTGAAGGTAATTTGAAAGTCAAGTCATTGGAAATGGATCGTGAAGCTGAGATTGAACGAGAAAGAATTCAAGCAAAACATAATGATCCAGTGAAAAAGTATCAAGGTCTTTTTCGCAATTTCCAGCAAGGTGATTCTGTCAGTTCTTGGATTACCAATTTTGAAGTGCTTGTAAAGTACTACAAGGTACCGGAACTAGACGTACCGATTCTGTTCCACAGGCATCTCGCATTGGAGCCTTTAAAGGTAATCGAGTTAATACCTGAGGACTTACGTACTAACTACAAATACATGAGAGATCGTGTTTTGGCACACTTTAGTTTAGATGAATCGGGCTTACGTACTAAGTTTAAAACACTCACTCCTAAATCTAACCAAACTTTCCTTGACTTTGTTTCTGAATTAACCTCATCTTTTGATAAATGGACTAAAGCCGCTGATATTGGGTCTGACTACAATAAAATTCGAGACTTAATAATTAGAGATAGACTACTATCTGCGGTACCAGAGGCCATGTCTATATTTCTAGTGGAGAATAAATGCAAAGATCTTAAGGAAATGGAAACGAGGGGAGAATCATATTTCAATGCACACCGAGACATATTTGCGGAATGCACACAACCTGAACTGGTAATAGGGGCTAGTGCTAGAATTCAGAATAACAGAAGTAATGGTAAGTTCAAGAAATTCTCTAATAGAAACAGGGGACCTTACCAGAACACAAACAGAGATTCTGACAGACCTAGAAAGGGTCACTTCACACGATGTCAATATTGTAAACTCTCACACGGTGCTTTAGAAATGTGTGACCAACATCCTGGTTATCCTGCGTACCTAAGAGACATCATATCTAAGAAAAAGAGTAAGTATGACTCCTACAAGAATAGTGTTAAATGTTATTCTTGTCGGGCTTACGGACATACAAGCCGGTCGTGCGCGATGAGAAACAATTGGAAGGAGGCGAATGCTGCATACGTGTTCTCCAGTAGCGATTCTGACGACTTAGAGGACACACATGCAGCTATAATTCAGACATACAATAACAAAACAGGTAAGGAGGGTCATGATGATGATGATGATGACCATAAGAGACATATATATGAAGCTAATGCAGTATACACGCATAAAGGTACTCTTGTTATCCACCAAGCATGGGTTAATGGTTCACCAACAACTTGTTTTAGAGACACAGGATCTGATATTGCGGGAGTTAGTCACAAACTAGTCAACAAAAAAGACTTCACACATGACAACATTTATTGCAGAACATTTGGGGGTACAATAGAAACATACAAGACCGCATGGGTCGGGATAAAATGCCCATACTATGAAGGTGAAATATGCGCAGCAGTATTACCAAACCCGTGTGCCGGGTTGATAATTGGTAATATCCCTAATGTCAAAGATTACGTTCAAGAAGTGACCATCAAACACAAACCTGACAAGACACTCACAAGAACCCAAATTCACACGATGCAAGAAGAAGAAAATACGCAATTGAAACAAGTGACATCAAATAGTAACAAACACGATGTAACACAAAAGAGAGACAACACAACAGTACAAAAATGTGTACAATATAATACTCACAAGGCAAACAAATCCAAACACAGGAAATTGAATTCTCCATTAAATAAGTTTATTTCTGTGAGTGTAAGTGAAAAACAAAAGCAAACAACCAGGCAACCTCATATGTCGACGAATGACACCATTCACAAACATCAAAAACAGAAAACGAAAATTATACACACTAGTAACAAACAGAGGCAGTGGGATGTAACCATATTTGTTGCTCAGATCATGATCTTAATGAAATCAACCCTATCCCATGTTGAATGCGTCATTATGAACATTTACTCACAAACAAAGAGGTATGTTACTTGTATCAGTACGAACATTTACGCACAGGTCCAGAAACATATTGCAAACATGTTCATACGAATAAAAAGGCATATCACAAGCATGCACACAGAAGTCAAGAAATGTGTCACAAACATGTACTCACAATCAAAGAAAGAGATTACTTGCGCCATTACAAACATTCACTCGCAAGTCAAGAAAATTTGCGCACAAGATAATAAACGCAAAGAATATTACAATAGACAAACTACACTTATCTTTGCTTACTCTATTTACTTGGTTTATTTCTTTTACAAATGCACCAATACGTTACACAGTATACACACGAGTGAAAACCACAACATTGTTCCAATCAACAAAGTTACAATGTACAAATATTGGCATGCAGTGCAGAAGAGAGATTCTATAGGTTTGAAACAAAGAAAGAAAGAAAGAAAATGAATGAAAGAAAGAATAAAAGGAAAAATAGAAAAATAAAATGGGATGAAAGTGTTAGGTTTATATCAACACATAATACACTACAGACACATTAGGGTCTTACAAAAGTAAGTTGTTCTGAATTTCGCCGATATAAAGCTATACTTTTCAGAATTTGCTATACTATCTCTGTTATACCTTATTTTACAATCTTATGATAGCAAACGTAATCCTATTCTCTACTTTAGCTATCACATTGCTGGTTAACGTTATCACTAGCATTATCAATCTGAATATTAATTGGTTTAAATATTTATTATTGTTGAATCCGAATATTATATTATATTTCTTATTTATTTCGTAGAGGTTCTTACGGATTATTATTCTGTGAAAGTCTACGATGTTAAGATCTGCCAAATTCTAGACGATAATAATATTCTTAAAGATCTTCTTAGTCGTCTCTAAAAAAAAAAATTATGTGTGTTATATTTTCTTACTTATTGTCTGCGTTCGTGTTTGGATTTTCGTTAGGCTGATTAACATATGTTGCATACATTCACCCAGGTAGATTACTGTTGAAAACAACAAATTGCGAATTATGTGAAATTTATTAGTGTTATTCGGATATGTACATGGTTTGTTTAATTCGTTCTTTGGCAGGGACATTGTTCGCCATGACAAGTGACACTGCACAGTCGAGTGTGATTGACCATGTGCGCTGTAATTGACTGAACTATACCTGAACATTTCTGGATTATCGGAAATCGTTTGTATTTCTAAAATAATGTTATGTCATATTATTACGGCATATTCGTATTAAACAGTGATAGTTATAGTGCTATTTCGTGGATCGAAACCTGACTATTGATGAGAGTGTATGTGTTGAACACTGATACAGTAGATGAAAATAGACATGGTTTTCGTCGCGAAACGACATATGTCAATATTAATTGTACCCTTGTGATCACTACTTGAGTAACATTATTCATTTCATTAATTAATTATTAATTTATTGCTAATGCGTAGCATAGAATTATATATATATTTTTCTTTCACATAATTTCAGTTCATAAAGTTAAGTAGTTACATATTCTTATTATTATTGTTTATATTTGGTACTTAATGATGATGAGTCATAGGTTTTCAATTTTATTGTGATCGCCATTGCCAAGTATAGCCACCACATTATGAAATACGCCGTTATATGATATTGTCACTCGGTCATTATTGCCACACCTACACAAAGAGTTTATGATGACGTCTCTAAAGAGCATTTACCTCGATTACGCCTAAAATTATGACGTCATAATACTGGTACCTCACCTACCCGTTTGATGAGATTAAGATTCACGACATAGCAGTCGAGATAACTGCACAGATGGTTACAAGACAATAGTAGATGCAACTGGTACCTGTTTATTCCTCACGTCCCCTTACTCCAGGTTTTGACCTAGAGAAGGACGCTTGTCCTTAGGGACAAATGAGGGACTGATCTTTATTATTAGTTAGTACGGCCTCCCCATGGGCTGTATACACGACATCTACCGTTGGTGTGTAGATTGTAGGGCGTGCCCGTTATATATATATTTTTTTAGTTTGTGGGTAATCGATAGGTGTCCATAGCATCTTGCTAGTCCGATAAAAGTCATTGTGTCTGCACTGCTATGTGTCAGGTTAATTCTCTTGATGTAAAAAAAATGATTACATCATTTTAAAAGGGAGGGGGGCATACTGCCACATTGCGTTTAGACATAATGACGTCATCGGAAAAGGCGGTAGAAAATCATATAGGAAAACACCACAAGAAACTAAGAAACTGTTGATAAAGAACACAAAGGAGAGTGACGTCAGTTATGAACAGAAAGGACATTGATTGGGAAGGTACTAGCTGGCCGTGAAATGCAAATATTGGCGGTAGAATAGTGTTGGCACATGAAACAGTGGCTGCGACTGAGATAGCAGGGAAGGAAGAGATACAGGGTTTGCTACAACGTGTCGCTACAGAACGTACGGGAGTACCTAGACTTATATCGTGCAGAGCGGCAAAGGAGAACTTCAGGCAGAATGACAGAAGGGCAATGGAAGATACGAAGGTACAATATCTATGTAAGCAGGTTAGTGTTGAGTATCAATGAGTTCCTGTAAATAGAACTAGGTCCCGCTTGGCAACAACAAGCACCTAGGTACGGATAGAATTGATAGAAAATCTCAAACTGACTGTGAGATCTTATTAAATGTTATTACGTTTCAAAATCTTCAACATGACAGTTGGCTTCGTCATTTCCCTGCCGTTCCAGTTCTGAACTTTGCTCGTTTACTTTTATAAGTTTTGCGTCGAGCCGAAATTATTGATCGTGCTATTTGGACATTTTGCATGTAATTGATATGAATGCTGGACTTATAACATGGCAGACTGGTCCCAGACATCCAAACCGACGACTTTGCAAACAACAAAGAGATGACAAGACACTACGAACGTGTTTTCAGCGGGCAAACCGCCTACCTAAACAATCTAAAGAGAGTAAGTGGTCATTCGTAATTGATAAGAACATCCTCACGAGAGAGTATAGCAAAGGGGCAACGCTTCTCACACAAACCGTGCTGCCGTTACATCATCGCAGCAAGGCGCTAAAATTAGCGCACGACTCCCCATTTGCAGGCCATATGGGGATGGCCAGGATGAGACAGAGATTATTATGTCAGTTCTACTGGCCAGGCTATTGTAAGGATGTCAGAAGCTATGTCCGTTCATGTGAACTGTGCCAGCGAACTTCACAAAAAGGAAGGCATCCAAAGGCTAAAATCCAGGAAACGGACTTGACTTCTAGACCATTCGAAAAGATTGCTGTCGACATTGTGGGACCCCTCAATACGACAACGGACCGAGGGAATAGGTACATCCTAACAATGATTGACCTATGCACACGATGGCCAGAAGCGGTTCCCGTGAAATCCATATCATCTAGATCCATCGTAGAAGCATTCCTCCTTATATTCAGCAGAATAGGATTCCCATCATGCATCCTATCAGATAGGGGTACCCAGTTCATCTCAGAAGCCACACAGTGCGTAATGAAGTTAATGGGGATAAAGCAATCATTCAGCTCCCCATACCATCCGATGACCAACGGAGTAAATGAGAATTTTAATGGGGTACTAAAACGTACTCTAGCCAAAGTCACGGCGGAACGCCCAAAAGACTGGGATGTGATGCTCCCTGCATTGCTGTTCGCATACCGAGAGGACCACAAGTGAGCACAGGATTCTCCCCATTCGAGTTAGTATACGGGGCTAACCCAAGGGGTCCATTGCTACTGTGGAATGAGCTGCTCACAGGCAAAATACATGATTCCCTGAAAAGGGAGGCATACGACATGGTGATAAGCCTAAGGCAGAAAGTAGTCACGGCATGTCAAGTAGCAAAAGAGGCACTGCAGATCGCTGGACAGAAATATAGACAGTATGACAACCGGAAGGCCAAGACATTAGTCTTGAAAGAAGAAGATAAAGTCTTGTTGCTCCTCCCAGACCCCAGAGACTCCCTCATTGTGTCATGGCAGGGACCATTCTAAGTATTGCAGAGAATTAGTGATGTAGATTATCAGGTGCAGGTGGGCAACAAGAAAAAGATCTACCACATCAATATGCTGAAACCGTTCGTAGACAGAAAGACGGACGAGACAGTAACAGTAGAAGAAGGTGAAAGTCTTAGACCTGCCTCTGGATGCGGGGTCATTAATGAACAGCAAAACGACGCGGTGGGGGATGAAATTCCAACACCTAACGTTAGAGACGATGACAGCTGGAGAGGAATACAGCTGAACCCGGAATTAGGAAAACAAGACAAAGCGTAACGGGAAAGGTCTATTGTTAAATTTAGACACATATTTTCCAACAAACCTGGAAGCACTGATCTCATAACTCATAAAATCACCCTATTATCTAATGTGCCAGTAAGGGTGAAACCGTATCCTATTCCGGTCCAATTCTTTGAGAAAATAACATCTGAAATATCTGACCTTGACCAGTGTGGTATCATTAGGAAATCCACTTCAAATTACTGCTCATCTTTGGTCATAGTAAAGAAAAAAGATAACACCCTGAGGATATGCGTTGACTATAGAAAGATCAAAGCATTAACCCTCTTAGATGCGGAACCCATGCCAAACATCGACGATCTCATAGACGGCATGGCCAAATCACAAAGTTTCTCCAAAATCGATTTAACCAAGGGATACTGGCAAATCCCTATGGAAGAAAAGTCCATGCATATCACGGCTTTCGCTACGCCGTTAGGCCTTTATGAATGGGCCTATATGCCTTTTGGTCTACAGAACGCACCAAGCACATTCATGCGAATGATGCGCTGGCTACTGCTAGGCATTGGAAATGTAGCCACGTATATGGACGATATATGCATCCATACTACGAATATAGATAAACACACCGAGGTCATGGAGCAGGTGTTTCAGAGAATACAAGACCATGGGCTGAAAGCTAAGCCCAGTAAGGTCGATATAGGGTATTTGGAAGTGCAGTTCCTTGGACATAGAATCTCCAACGGGTTTCGGAAAACCGACCCGACTGTGGTTACAAAGATTTTGCAAATTAAAGCTCCCACCACCAAGAAAGAGGTTAGGAGCGTTTTAGGGCTTATTAATTATTATCAGAAGTTCATACCAAACTTCGCCGATATGACTGCAACTTTCTCCGAACTACTGAAGAAAGGTCAACCGACAAAGGTAAACTGGACAGACAATCACAGCAGACTATTGGAGGAAATTAAGACACTCTTCAGTAGACAACCTATCTTAAAACTACCAGATATCTCAAAAGACTTCATTCTTCAAACTGATGCAAGCTCCTACGCAATCTCTGCTATCCTGCTACAGTACCATCATGGACGATTACACCCCATACTCTACTATAGTAGGACACTTACAGACACCCAAAAGAACTATTCCATCACGGAACTGGAAGCCTTAGCGCTAGTTGAAAGTGTTAAGAAATTCTCCAAATATTTGTTGGGGAAAAAGTTCATTGTATTGTCTGACAATAAACCATTAAAGGTATTCAAAGAGGGCCATCCAAAAAACTCTCGGATACACAGGTGGTCCTTACTTCTGCAGGACTATGACTTTGATATTTGCCACATACCAGGCAAAGATAACAACCTTGCAGATGTACTGAGTAGACTATAGAAAGACATTAGAAATACATGAACGAATTGACATGTAATTACTGTGATAGAATGTAAGTATAGATATGTATATTATAGGTACTGTACAGATTGCATAAAGGTTAGATATATGATTGCAGTAATATAATATACAATTGCAAATGTGTAAATATGTAAATGTGCATATGGATGTATGGATATATACACCCAAGGCTGTTACTAATTTCAGATAGTTAAGAGGTGTAAATGACTGAGCAGAAGAGATAGTGTCGAAGGTACCTCAAAGATGTTACCTCACTAGCTGACTGAAGAGGCTGAGACAGACAGACGCAAGTGAAGATTGAGAATCTGATTGGTAGAAGATACAGTCAGCGAAGACAGATACCAGCCAGAACCAACCAAGGGAGTAATAGTTAATAACATTCACTACCATGCAATAAACAAAACTCATAATACATATAGAGATAAATAATATCATTTTAATGGCTTATAAGTACATACATAAACATCAATACATTCTTATGATCATAATCATCATGCCATGTATATTCATAAACAGTATGCATGTAATGGTAACATTATTGAGTGTACTAGTACCTGATGGTAACACAGGACAGGTAAGATGAGAGGTTGGTAGAAACGACATCTGCGAAAGCAGGAAGGTTGACAGTGGGGGCTAAAACCACGATACATCACAGAGGACTCCCATAACATAAAAGAAAAAGAAGAAGAACTTAACTGAGACACTACTACTAGTAAAACATATTGATGGCACAAAGATGATAATGATGTGCGAGTGAAAGTTATAAGAGTGCTTGCAATATTACATGTGAGTTTAATTTTATGTACTATTCAGGTTTTATGACAATATTGTATATTGGAGAGACAGACATGTACAATTGGTAGGAGAAACTTATGTGATTGTGGTAACGTGGACATAACATAAGAATAGGTTGAGTGACAGTGAAGTGAGAGAAAGGGGACGAGAAGACTGAGAGTAGGAACTTGTGCGAATGAGAATCAATTTGAACACAACCTGGATACGTGCACAACAGTATACAGGAAGCGTACAGGCATAGATGGAGCATTTGAAATTCTAGTATGCGGGTTGTGAGACAGAGTACATAATAAAAAATTAAACACTATTGTAAAAAAAAAGAAAGAGAGAGAGAGAGAGAGAAAGACAAATGATGAAAGGAGGAAGAGAGGGAAGAGAGAGAACAGAGTGCAAGTGAAATTGAAGGTATATAAGTGTCATGGTATTAGGAACACTACAAGAAAAAAGTTGGTAGTAAGAACACCAGGGATAAACATAAGGCAAATGAAGGGAATAGATAGCCATAGAGCACAAGTAACTAATGGCAGCCGACCACGCACACGTTGACAAGACAAATACAAGAGTCATAGGTACCCGCACCAAAGAGATCCACAGTCGTAGCATAGACTACTCAGGAGCAAGATAGAGCTTAAATAAAATATGGGTGAAATTGATATGTCTGCAATACACACGTTCCTGCACCCAGGGCTTAAGGGCTGGGGAGGGTGTCAGTTGCTTATACCGAGGTATAAATGAGGAATCTTATGGGAATGTCCGGGGTGGGACATTGGGACTCATAGTAGGTTGGTCCTCAACTTGCCGAACACAAAGGGGGTTGAGGCCACACGAGGTCTATTTGGGAATAGACGGATATTCGTGTCCGACATTATAATTTGTGTGAAGGTATAGCAGGATATCAACGTAACAGAGGGAAGTTAAAGGTATCTGAGAAGCAAGCTCTAAGGCATGAGGCAGTAGACAGATATGTGCGACCAGTGGACAGGCATGTGCGACCAAGCTGACTCATGTCAAGTGTAGAGATAAGGAAGAACCCAAAAATGTAGAACATTTTTGAAATTGCGGGGGGCATATGCCATGAGTCTGGTTAAGTCAAGTCTGGTGGAGTAAATTACTGTGAAACGATAGGATAAATTGTCATGGGCGATCAGAGAGAAAGAATACACCGGGGGAGCGGGTATTCGTAAGGGCCAATAGAATTGCAAGGATTAGGCCACGTGATAAGAAGGGTCGAGAAGGGCCACGGACAAAGGGGGCCAGTCGGAGTTGGGAAGCCATCACAGACAGATCACGAAAGCAGAGAAGTGTGTCGGCTGAGAACTGAATATCCCCTGTGGCGATGAAACGCCGAGAATCGTCGACGGCAAGTAACTGAGTGTACGCTAGATATTTCAAGCGTGTACCGATGGATGAGAACAGCGTTGCCGCGACCAGGCGGGTGGACACGTTACAGCACGGAGTCGAGTGGTGTGCCGTGGGCAGAGGTTGCCGGCCTGTGAATGTAGGTGCCATGCGACCATGTGTAACAGGACTGTAAGTAGGGTAGAAGAGTGTATGTGTAGACCATTGTAGTTGATTAGATAGCCTGGATAGCAGGACGTACTACAATCAGTGTGTAAACAAATGTCGTGGGTGTACATGTACCTTTGAATATCCCAGTGATTGTGTCGCATAGAAACAATACATGATGCCATTCTATCACTCGGTGGTGACGAGTTGTGTTCACGGTGTATCAGTGTGTAATTCCTAAAGAGTGTCAACGTAGCCGCATCTCAATACCCCTAGTTACGTCAGAAAGGGCTCGTTGGCAAATATAATGAGTCTAAAGAATATTTTTCAGACCCTACACAGTAGGATATATTAGAATGAATGTTACGAATGGTTTAAAATGTAACATACTATCATCATATGTTATTCCGGCGAACGTGGGAATCTTGTATGTAAGTAAATAGTACCGCTACCAGCCTTTTTCACGAGTTTGTAAGAAATTAAATTTCACACGTCATCCAAAAACTGTCATGTGACAATGCTCCGTAGCACACAATGAAAATTTACAAATAAACGGCAACATCTTGAACATACACTATTCACACTAAATACACCATTCTGTTTACGAAGAAGGAAAGAGAGAGAAAATAGTCGGAAAACTAAAGGGAGAGAATCTAATGCATATAGCATTGCATTCTTATGTTTCCCCAAGAGAAATAACTCGCAATAGAGCATCAGAAATGTTTCTTTGTCCCTACTGACAAAGAACATTTAATATATAGATAGACCGCTCATAAGTTTTATTTAACCTGTAGCAAAGCATCCATAGCAAAGACCGAGAGGAAAATACCTGGATGGCTTGGCCACATGGCATGGACGAGACAGGAACACTGAGCTGATCCACGACTCCGGTGATCGAATGAAATGGCGAGTCATGACCGCCCACGCTTTCCGGCATGGCACATGATTGATTGATTGATAGAAAGCATCCATGGGCATCTAACGTTTGCGACAGATTTTCTTTATTGAATAATAAACTGTGTGCAGTCATTGCATAAATACTAAGCGGATCTTACTGCATCTAAAGCTTAAGTCATATGTTCACATTTAAGAAGCATACTTACCTGGCACGGGAGCTACCATGATCAATAAGGTGGTGCTCCCAGGTTGAGGCCCTTCCATTGCACTTCGGTTGGGTTGACGCCTGCGATCACCCCAAATGTGGGTGACTCGAGTACGTAATTTTTTCGTAAGGGGGACTGCGTTCGCGCTATCCCCTCAACATGAAAGGAAAGAGCGATGAATTTAGGTATTCGATTATGTCATACACGCAGATTTTATTTCACACGTGTCCAGTCCGCAAGGAGACTTGAAGTCAAGGTCTATGTTTCCACTTCATCATGTAGCGGGCTTGAATACACGTGACATTCAACACGCCACAATTTCTGTTTTAGTGATATTTATTTAAACACAAGTATTAATTACTTGCTATCTGATGTACACTTTCAGCAGTTCCATGGCTGCAGCATACCATGGCCAGACTGCGAGAACAGCAAATTAAAAGAGGGGTGACCAAACAAGAACACTACGCAGGAAGCCAAAGACGATTGATAAACCAACACAGAACTGGTGCGGGATTTGCTGAGGAGGGGATCACGAGCACTTATGGACTGAATGGTTCGATGTGCAATGAGGATGATCTGTCGACTAACTAACTAACTAACTAACTAACTAACTTCAGCAGTTCAATTCGTCTGTGTGAATTTCGTGTCACATGTGCCATTTTCTGTCATTATTTTGACAAGGCGGGAGCAACCTGGTACATGTTCCAAATTTACATACATTTCAATCGTTGAGCTTTCTTACCTTTCAGAGGAAATCTATTCATTTACACGTACCTTATCGTTCGTTTTAATATTTACACAATCCGCAAACTGTCTGTCAAACGAAGATAACTTGTACAGCCAAGCTCTCGCACAAACTATTTAAAGGCCATTACAGCACATAGGCCGGTCTCTCTGGCCGAGGGGTTACAACAGTTTCTCCGTAATCCCGTTTATCACGCAGAGTCTCGTAGCGGGCGAGAACTGGGAGCGGTTCGTCCCCCGCTGGTGACTTGCGGGATAACTGAGCCGGCCGCTCAGAAAGCAATGGCAAACTACTGAGCGTAATCTTGCCAAGAAATCAACAGACAGCTGAAAGATGCTGCTGTTGACAGCAATGTCCTGTAAAGGATATGCAAAACATTTACAGCACATAGGGAATTTCCTTCTTCTTCTTCGTCAGCGTTCCGAGTCATTGAGGTTCTTTGCTGCAGATACAATCCGTCTCCATTCGTCTCTCTGGTTGACCTTCTCTTGCCAGTCGTTGATTCCAAGTGCTTGTAGGTCTGTACATATATTATCTCTCCACAGTCTTCTTGGTCTACCTCGGGGTCTACGGTCATTTATTTCCTGAGTGTAAGCGAGTCTTGTTTCCCTATTGTCTTCCATTCTTTCTATATGCCCCAGCCATTGTAGTCTATTAGCCTTCATGATAGCAGTGATTAGCGGGGACTTAAACAGATCATAAATGTCTTTGTTACTTCTTCTTTTCCACTCTCCACTTTGTGTATCCCTAATGGGTCCAAAGATGCGTCTTAAAACTTTGTTCTCAAAGGTTTGTAACAAGGCTTCGTCTCCTTTCGTTGTACTCCAGGTTTCAGAGCCATACAGCACAACTGGTCTGATCAGTGTTTTTTATATTGTGATTTTGGTGTTACGAGATAGCGCATTTGATTTTATTTTCCCCTTAAACAAAGTGTTCTGTGGTTGTTGAAACCCAAGAGCTTCCATGGATGTCCTGGTTTGGGACAACATAAATGTTACTATTATAAATGTCTAGACTGATTGTGTAAATATTGTGTATCTCTTGTAGCTGGCATAAATACATGGACATATGACATAGATAAGACATCCATGTTATCCGGCAGATATGTCTAGACATAGGGTGTCATTATTATTTGCTTACTTGTACAAATGTCCAGGCTTAGGATCAATGTCCAGGCTTAGGATCAATGTCCAGGCTTAGGATCAATGTCCAGGCCTAAGGACATATATGTCCAGATTTAGAACATCATGTTCAGACGTAGGACACCAATATACAGACATGGGGCAGAAATGTTTGGATCCGCACCATTACTCTTTTTGTTTCCCATAATTTGTGACAGGGTTTCAGATGAAGCTTTCACTTGGCGTAAATTATCAGTCTTAGGTGCATATATATATGTGTATATAGGTCACAGTTTGCTAAGGTATTGTTAAAACATGGCCTGTAAAGAGAGGCTGTAGGACTTGAAGTTACTGAGGAGGAAAGTACAAGGTTTGAGGCTATTGAGAGGGGCTGTTGGAGGGGGTTTGAAGCTGTTGGAGGCGTTTTGCAGGGTTTGAGACTGTTGAGAACAGCTAAAGGTCTTCGGGATATCGAGGGGGGCTGCTGAACATGAGGATGGTAAAAAGTACTGCTGGGGTTTAGGCTGTTGAGATAGGCTTCAGGTTGCTGGGCTTGTTGAGAAAGCTGCAAGGTTTGAGGTTTTGAAATGGGCTTCAGGTTGTAGGGCTTGAGAAAGCTGCAAGGTTTGAAGCTGGTGAGAGGGGCTGCAGAGTTTGAGACTGTTAAGAGGGGCTCTAGTATTTGAAGATGCCATGCGAGGCTGAAGGGTTCAGTTTTGTTTAGAGTTAACCTTTTTCTACCAGCCTTTCCAAAAATGATTGTAATGTTTCAACTTTCCAGCCAGCCCACCTCTTTTTCAGGATTCTTAAATGACTCTTTAACATGGTACTAACAAAATATATACCCTCCCTATCCAATTACATTCACGTATTTTAATGTGGTTGGGTCAAATCAAGCTGCCCAGTGTGGCATTTAATTATGTATTCTCCTTATATTTTCATGTATCACATTAACCTAAGGTTTGTAGTAATACCTTGTTAGAAGCTCATACATGTTTACACTATATAGCCTTCAAATATTATCTGTTAAAATATTGTTAAATTGTGTAAATGAAGTTTGACTTGTTTGTCTGATTCAGTTGTAGGTAAATGAACAGTGTGTTATATAAACCTTTTGCTTCATAATGTGACTGTAGGATTATTTTGTCTAATTGGTTTGCTTAAACAGAGGCAGGTAATATATCTATGTGACGGTTTCAGCTGGTTTTTCTGGTAATCTGTATTGTGTTTGAAATGGTGTCTTGTTCTATGGATATTTAACCTGAAACGTGTGAGCATTTATGCTATAGCAAGCTTGTTTCCATACAGTTGTTCAGAAAGTTCATAAATGACTCTGTGTTAATGGTATACATTTTGTTGATATAAATTATTAAACTTGTTTCTCATGGATTCTGTCATGGATTTAGTTGTGGTATTTCTGTTGGTGTGTATAGATGTTGAGGCACACAAGTTGGTCCCTATAGTAGTGAGTGCATATGGTAATCACCACAGAGGTACATGACTTAGTCCCTATAGTAGGGAGTGCACATGGTAATCAACACAGAGGTACATGACTTAGTCCCTATAGTTGGGAGTGCACATGGTAATCAACACAGAGGTACATGACTTAGTCCCTATAGTAGGGAGTGCACATGGTAATCAACACAGAGGTACATGACTTAGTCCCTATAGTAGGGAGTGCACATGGTAATCAACACAGAGGTACATGACTTAGTCCCTATAGTAGGGAGTGCACATGGTAATCAACACAAAGGTACATGACTTAGTCCCTATAGTAGGGAGTGCACATGGTAATCAACACAGAGGTACATGACTTAGTCCCTATAGTAGGGAGTACACATGGTAATCAACACAGAGGTACATGACTTAGTCCCTATAGTAGGGAGTGCACATGGTAATCAACACAGAAGTACACAAGTGAGTTCACACACTAATCAACACAGAAACACACATTTCAACCCAGTTGTAGGTGCAGGATTTGATTTTCTATTGTAAAACTAGTGCTGCTGAAGGACCGTCTGGTGTAGCAATTAGTATATTACTCTGACAACGGAGTGTGTACGACTGAACAAAGGCTCGATGCCAGCTCTCATTGTTCACTATGAGAGGGAAAGATTGACCACTTATTGGTCTGTGCACTCAGGCCTACAAAACTGATGGCCCTAACTGTTGACATAGTCACACCAGGTTCATGTAGCAGGGTTTGTTTGTTGTGAATACAGCTCAGAGGCCAACCCGGCCTCATAAAATATTCTTGAGTATTTCTGTGGCGAAGTGGGCAAGGTGTCTGCCTCATTTTCTGAAAGTTGTGGGTTTGTTTTCAGTATGTGTCATTCAGTATTAAGAGAACACAATGTTTCCGGAGATCTCTAGGGGTCATGGCTGGTGCTACGGAGTTTGTGCTTTGTGCGATGCTCTCGGCTGGCAGCTTGCCTTTCAAGAGACAGAGACCGAGTCAGATTTGGTTAAACCTGCGGCAATAAAGTTGATACAATACCCTCATCACAAGGGTAGAGGCAGGCCCCGTGTTAGATATTGCTTCTGGGCTATGGAGCACTAGGCCTTGACATATTTTGTGGCCACAGCATGAGGTGGGATGGCCAGTTCCATTCCTCGACTTTCCTTTCCCTGAAAATTAGTTCCCATTTGATGAGACTGGGCGGAACCGGACTGGTTGGAAATAAATAATGCTGCCATCCCCACAGTAAAGGTAAGAAGGATCCTTTTACACACCTGGCGCTGTATATGGTACTATCCCCCACGTGTTTCAGCACTGGATGGATGGGGGAGTTAATATCATGATGGTTGCCTTTACTTTCCAGTATATTTCGTGGTACCCATTTAGACTGGGTCATCCTGGAAACCCCGGCCAATGTTAAACACCCAGCTCAGTCTGGGCTCGAACCCATGACTTGCCGGCAGGCAGGCTACAGCGGCTCCCATCTCCCCTCAGACTGGGCCTAGGGTCTTAAATGAGGGACCGCTGGACTACAATGTTCCCAATCTATCCAACTATTCTTCTTCTTCTTCTTCTTCTTCTTCTTCTTCTTCTTCTTCTTCTTCTTCTTCTTCTTCTTCTTCTTCTTCTTCTTCTTCTTCTTCTTCTTCTTCTTCTTCTTCTTCTTCTTCCACTTCTTCTTCTTCCCTCTATGCCCTATTGTGACATTGACTCCCAACCAAACCACGTCAAACCGTCGTATCAGTAGTAACCAACCTGTCTGTTGCTATCTCCCACAGCTCACACCATGTCCTCTCAGTATTATTCATCTCTGTCTGTAATTCACTTTTCCATGTGGTTTCTGAGGAAAATGCAAAGAATACCATGGACAGACAGAAAAACCAATGACCAAGTACTACAGGAGACAAATGAAACTTTTAAATTGATTAGAGAAATTAGACGCAGACAGTCAAAATATTTTGGACATGTTATGAGAAGAAATTGATTGGAGAACTTAGTGACAACTGGCAAGATCGAAGGGAACAGACCAAGAGGAAGACCGAGAGGAAAATACCTGGATGGCTTGGCCACATGGCATGGACGAGACAGGAACACTGAGCTCATCCACGACTCTGGTGATCGAGTGCAATGACGAGTCATGACCGCCCACGCTTTCCGGCATGGCACATGATTGATTGATTGATGTGTTTGTATGTCTCCCGCTACTTCGTGTGCGTTGCGGGTTCCAGACAAGAGAGTATCTAGTTGTACTGTCCTCAGGTTTTCACAATGCGTGTCCTATCCAAGGCCAGCATCTTTTTCTCACCTCTTGGTTCACTGGAATTTGTTTGGTTGATCCTATGAGCTCTACATTACTGCACTGGTCTCATATATTTTCTGTAATTGAAAAGTTTACATTTGTGTTTGCCTGATGGGAACACAAAATAAAGGATGGCAGAGATACAAGAGGATAGACAGCCTAGCATTATGGTAAGGAAATGTGTTAGTAAAAGTAATGGTAGTCCATAGAGGACGTGGTCGTTGGGACGTCAAGGGTTGGGCCTTCATATATTCTAGGTCACGGCACACTGAGGTGAAAGGTGATGTGTCTAGTTCCCGTCATCGTCACCCTCCCTTCCCAAACAATACCGAGAAAATTCTAGAAATGGTCTGGTACCCATTTATATAACGCGGGATTGACCCCTGCTTGCAGAAGAATGAATCAATTTAGCCAGCGACCTCGGGTTGAAGAGAAATGTGATCGCCTGCACCAGACAGCACGGTATTTCGAGAAGCTAATCCCTGCTATAATCCAACGAGAGTACAGGCCGTACTGTTTGACCCAGGGCTGGGGTGGGAAGCATTCATCTACATGTGGTTTTATTTCTAGCCTAACGCATTCAATAGAAAGCAAACACACAAACATGTCTGGATTCTGCAAAATGTTGACTCAGCAAAACTTTGCTGCGTATATTAACTTATTAAGTGCTGAAGGATAATATATTGCCACCTGTGACTTGCCATTTGAACAGAAGGACGCTATATCGCCATACTATGCCCATGGCCTTCTTTTGTTTGCGCCCGCTGGCTTTGACCTCAAGCGTAGTCCATGCACACTACTTCTACTTGTGCTAGACTGAATTTTGCGTGTGGATTAGCTTTCCATATTAACAGTATCTCACGCCATCAGGCGAACAATCCACTCCGACTTCAGAGGTACTTGTAATTTCCGTCCCCAAGTCAAGAACGATAAATCAACATTTTAGTCCAACTGTCTGGTGTAGGGGTTCAACCCCTTACGTCGGCATCAGCATGCCGGATGTTTAAGAACTCGCGTTCTTATCCACTCAGCCATGCTGCAGTTGCAATGCTCGGTGAATGGAAATTTATATTATAATACTTTAAATATTGAGCACAACCCACTACTGGCAACGCTGATCGCATTCTGGTATGAACCTAAGGCCTATCCACGTCAATATGGAAGCACTATACTCGAGTTCGCCCTCGTTTGAGCTCGTCAGTAGTGCATATCCCTGACCGGATCCGGAAACAGTCCCGGATCACGTGTGTGAAGCGGGTGTGTAACCACGCGGCACACACTGGACACACCAAATACAATATATACACAAAATACACAATATTGACGTGGATAGGCCTTAGGTTCATACCAGAATGCGATCAGCGTTGCCAGTAGTGGGTTGTGCTCAATATTTAAATTTCAAATCCCGAAACAACCACATAATCAATTATAATACTTGTTGATTTGATCGTGTACCATGTTTGGTCCAACCCTACTTTTTGTTTGGCACTGAGTCAGTTAACTTTACGCCCCAAATTGTTGTATCCTATTAATAGTTGCTGCTTTACAGGAGGATAACTGTTAGTGTAAAAGGAATTGAGGTTAAACAATTTTAAGAACCTATAGCACAACAACGGCACACATTAAAGTAACATCTTTTAAAGAACATGCATCTGTCCTGTGTTACACAGAAACATCATCATCATCATCATCATCATCATCATCTTCCACTTCTGCCGTCAAGCGTCGTGAGGAGGAATAATTTGCGTTCCAGCTCCCGGTGGACGGCACTAGATAGTGACATTCCGTGTGGTTGTACAATGTCTCTGATGTCGTCAATCCATTTTCTTCTTGGACGTCCTCGTGGTCTCGTCGCAGATGATCTTTGATGTAAGGCCAGTGATGATAGTTGCTGATGTTGCATTCTAACGACATGGCCAAACCACTTGATCTTCTCTCTTTCAATAAATGTGGCACAAGGTGTTGATCCCACAGTCTGTCTGATAGTAGCATTTCTTACTCGGTCTCGGATTGTTAAATTGGCAGCTCTCCTCAGGCATCTCATTTCGCAGGTGTTGATTTTGCGAAGGTGTAATTTGGATAAAGTCCAGGTTTGAGATTGGTAGCATAGGGTTGGTGTGAATATGTTGTTTATTATCTGTCGTTTTGCGGACATGGGTATGTTTGGATGTTTCAGTAAGGGTGATAGTTGATATGTAAGTGCACTAGCTTTTTGACATCTGATTTCGATTTCTCTGTCCAATCTGCCATCTTTTGTGATCATACTTCCAAGGTATTTGAATTCTTTAACTTGTTTCAGAGGTGTGTTATTTATCTGTATACTTAGTTGCCTGGCGATCTGCTAACTCGCATTACTTCGGTTTTGGCTGTGTTTATACTCATATTGTATCTGCTGCAGGTTGAACTCAGATTAGTAATATGATGTTGTAGTCTGCCCTCATCGCTGTAAAACAGTCACTGATCGTCTGCAAATAGAAGTTCATTTATTCCCTGTGGCTCAGTTGTTTCATCTGGAGTAAAGAGTTCTAAATTTTCTGAATCTGTTCTGTCGAGACTTGCTTCTTTGGAAATTCTGTCCATGTAGATATTGAATTCCCTATTCAATGTCACATTGTTTTGGAAAGAACGGTGATGGAGAGTTAGGAGTGACTAGAACACCGACTCCCATTCGGGAGAACCGGGTTCGAACCTCGGTAAGGTGATGGCTTCTTTTCTGTCGCCAAGGCGACTTAATTCCTCAGGCTCAAGACACACCCCCACCCCCCATGGGGGGGGGGGGATGCGTGGTCTCGAGGTATGGTGTCCGCCTCGAGTGCTGTAGGTCCCGGGTTCATGCCCCGGTGAGGACTGGGATTTTTTCACGTGGACTTCTAGTAACATTACCCCTGGTCTCTGGGTAGTGAGATCGGACGCCCGTGTGTATTGTTGCGAACGTAAAAAATCCCTTGGCAGTTGGAAATCGAAAAAGAGTAGACTAACGACGCTACCCGGGCAAAATTTCGAGTTAAAAATCTACCCAAAGTATTTCAGGAGCCTCGCCGTGTGCTACGGAGTTCGTGCACTGAACTGAGTGTCTCCAAACTCAAGTTTAAGTTAGGAGGATAACGGAGTACTTATGGGTTACACCCGTGTGCCGTGATGTTGATCCATCGACTAAACTAATCTAAACTAAACTAAGACACCCCCCCCCCCCCCCATGAATTACACCGCAACGTACTATAGGCGGTAATGTCAGACACACGAGATCTGCGCAAGTTCGACGTCGTAACATGTAAGCCATCCCTCCCCACTTGAAACCGAAATTACAAATTATAATCAGGATATTATTGAAATAAATCGTTGAGCAACACAAACAGCCTTCTTCTTCTGCTTTTCATAGGCCCTCAACTAACTCACATTTGACCCTTGGTAGACTTGTTCAAGCTTTGTTGTCTACATTTGTCTACAGTTGTCTACAGATGTCTACGTGGATTAGGTTGCTGGTCTAAACACAATCTCCGTTTAGCTGCCGCCTACGACATGCAGGTAGGTTACAGTGTTACTGTTTGTTTACTTCTCTTGTAGGCCCAGGTGCCACATGGGCGTCTCATCAACCATACCTGGAAATACCACCTGAAACAATGTCCATTCATCCATCATGTGCCATGCCGATAAGCGTGGGCGGTCATGATTCGCCATTTCACTCGATCACAGAGTCGTAGATCAGCTCAGTGTTCTTGTCTCGACCATGCCACGTTGCCAAGCCATCCGGATATTTACTTTCTGCTCTTCCCCTTGTTCTCTTCCCCTCGATCTTGCCAATTGTCACCAAGGTTCTCCAGTTTATTTCTTCTCATAACGTAACAAAAATATTTGGACTGCCTACGTCAAATTTCTCTAATCAGTTTACGACTTTCATTGTTTCTTGTAGAACTTGCTCATTGGTTTGGAGGGGAGGGGAGGGAAAGGGAGGAGAAAGTTTGTATCCGTAAAATAAATGGGCATAATATTTATTTAACTGTTAAGAAGGGACATAACTCTTCGGCGTTTGTTTCGGATGATTTGATTGAAAATTTTGCTGTTGAATAACTCATACTGGAATCTGACACTTGAATGCTATCATGATGGTTCTAATATGAAGATTATAAGTGGGTGATATATTTTGTTTCTTTATTACGTATAATTTAGATTAGGTATAATGCAATGTAACAACAGTATAGAGAACCTGCACGACCTTGAGGGATATTTGCCATCTGATCGAGTACTGTGTTATTCTGGTTTCTCTTCACAACGTTTAAATCTTTCGCCACGCAACAGAGATCGCTTCTCGGCCTTTTGGCTAAGATCAAGTGTATTTGCTGTCCCTTCCAGTAGTGCGCTTGGTCTGGTCGGATGCCGGGAGGATCAATCTCGGTCCCGTGGCTAAGGTCAGACGCATTTGCTGCTCCCCGCAGTAGTGCGCCTGGTCTGGTCGGGGGCCGGGTGATCCACACACCAAAAAAAAAAAAACCTCACATTAATCACTTTAAATGTGGGCCCGGTGGACCACTGTGGGCAATAGCTCACAGTGGGACTAAGGGTCCACGCCAAAAACAGGGGAGACGGGGAACCAGCTCGTCTGGGATGACCGCCAAACCCTAAAATTAAAAAAAAAAAAAAAAAAAAAGCACATATAACAGAGTGAGAGGGTGGCAAGGGAAACAAAGATGTAAAGATTGAAAAAATTTGTGCTAATACTGATGCTTGTTTACTTTCTACAATAAGTTTTAAAAAAAAAAAAAAAAAGAGGAAGGGAAAAAAATGAATGAACCCTTACAAATAAGACCAAAAGGAAAAAAAAAGAAACAAGGAGAAAAAGAAAACCAACTCCTTTTAATTCTACTATTATTGAACATGCATGTTGCAAGTATATATAAAAAAAAAAAAAAAAATATAAGCAAGGAGAAACAAAAAAGATTATCAACTCCTTTTTACACCTACTATATTATTAAACAGTGCAGGATGCAATTGTTATTGTATGTACCAGCCAATATTTAACACCATTTCTAAGAAAACCATTTTAGCAAATGGAATCACATGTTTGGAAAATGTGATCATTATCAAAACAAATCCTACCATTGTGTTTATTAACATTAGCATCGCTGTCATCACCCTTAGTAGTTTTTATTCCTTGTCATTATTATTATAAGATGTATTTCATGTAAACACCATTCCTAAGGTAATCAATTTAGCACATAAAATCACATGTTAAAACTATTATTTATTATCATTGAGTCTATCACTAGTCTCAGCACTGTTTATTCCTTGTCACTATGATAATTTATTTATGTATTTGGTTGTTACTTTGCATTATTATCATTGTAATCACTATTAATATATATGGCTTTGTAAACGCATATACTAACACATCCCCCTCTGCCCACCCTTTTGATACTGTGATGTTGTCTCTGCTGCCAACCCTCACCGTTTTGTTTCAGTTCTGCACCGCCATGTTTATCATCACCGAGGGTGATGGTACTTGGTAGGAGTTTTTAGAGCTGACAGGAGAGCGGGGCGGCAGGGGAAAAAAATAACAGCCCGCTACCATCACGCTTTTGATTTAAAATATTTCCTTACAACAATGTCAATGGAGAAATGTTTAAATGTATAAAATATTTGAAATTTTTGCGCATATGTCACCTACACGCCCACATGCAACGCTCTGTAAAAACACGCACACAAATACTGAACACACAGTACGCATGTAACAACACAAACAATATAAATGTAGCAACTACCCCTCCTGCATTGTAAACTAGGATACTCCTTGACAACCCCCCGCCTCCCCCCCCCCCCCCCCCACCTTTTCGATACTGTTGTTTTTGATGCTGCTGCTGCCTTCACCGGTCGGTTCTAACAAGTTTTTACTGCCATTTCCCTCATTACCAAGTGGTGATGATGGTATTGGTGGGGTTGGAGCTGACAGGTGAAAGGTTAGCAGAGGGAAAATAATGGTATACTACCGTCTTGTTGTTGTTTGTAATCGTTTTTCGTTACCCCCCATTTCAAATGTAAATAGCTTGAAACAAATGTTGTAAAAATTTTGCGCATATGTCACCTACACTTCCACATGCAACGCTCTGTAACAACACGAACAATACAAATGCAATGTTCCTTAACACTCAATAAAAGTTTAAAAAAAAAAAAAAAAAAAGCACATATTGTACCAATATTCATTATCGTTGTTGCATCCAGTAGCAATATCCATTAGCCGCTTCTCGGCTTTTTGGCTAAGATCAAGTGTATTTGCTGTCCCTTCCAGTAGTGCGCTTGGTCTGGTCGGAGGCCGGGAGGATCAATCTCGGTCCCGTGGCTAAGGTCAGACGCATTAGCTGCTCCCCGCAGTAGTGCGCCTGGTCTGGTCGGGGGCCGGGTGATCCACACACCAAAAAAAAAAACCTCACATTATCACTTTAAATGTGGGCCCGGTGGACCACTGTGGCAATAGCTCACAGTGGGACTAAGGGTCCACGCCAAAAACAGGGGAGGCAATGACAATGAAATTACAACATATAGTCACACTCATACACAAACACAAACCCGATTTTATTTTACTACAAGAAACAAACATTAAAACAGACTTTCAAGCAGCAGAACTTGTAACACGTTTAGGATTAAGAAATTCGTGTTCAGTTTGGCCAAACATAACGTAGGATCAGGGGACAGCCATTCTTCAAATTTCCGACACGTGGACTATTTTAGAACACACACAGACCCACATGGTAGAATTTCCGCAGTTCAAGTTAAAAACGACACACACTCCTTTGTCATAGTCAACATACACGCACCACCTAACTACAATTATCAACCTCTTTTTTATGAACATTTAGACGACTTACTAACACAGACATACAGAGGACAAAATATTGTTCTTGCCGGTGATTACAATTGTGTTCTTGAAGATTTAGACTTGGTGGGTGGGGAGGTGAAAAAACAGCTGAGGAGAGCCGGCAGGGACAGCTTACATCAACTTGACACACTACGAAATATCATCGACACACACAACCTCACAGACGCATTCAGGCATACACACCCCGACAGTAGAGAAACGACATACACAAACAAAACACACAACAGATCATCTAGATTAGACCGGATTTATACGCCCGCAACACATCACATCATACAAACCAAACACCTACGGGAAACTTTAGATTACACAGACCACAAAGCAATACTAGCACACATCAGCACAAACAGCACAAACACGCAGCTAAACAAAAGGTCACCTCACTGGAAGTACAATAATTCACTATTGGAACACTCAGAATATGTAAAATATATGACACAGCTCATACACACGTACACAGACAATATACCGACTGAGAACATCACACAATACTGGGACTTATTGAAAAACACCATACGAAGCAGAACACAACATCTAGCAACCATGATCCACAAAGACAGACTAAGACAGGAGCGCATCATACAGACAGCCATACGACTAACAAAACAAACAGACAGAGACGCACATCACTTACACACATTAGAAGCACAACTAGAAGAACACCAACAACACAGATATCTGGGTGCTCTTCTCAGAACAAAACTCAACACAATTACACAAGAGTCAGCTACGAGGCAATATTTAGCAATAGAACAGAACGTACAACGTAACAGACAAATAAGCAAAATATCAGACATGCAAGGAAACATGCAGACAGAAACACCACACATAGAGACTGCTTTCCAACAACACTACACACAACTATTCACAGCAGAGACAGTCGACACACAGATACAAGACAACTTCTTACAGTACACAAAGAAATTATCTGACACAGACAAAGACACACTGGACACAGAACTGACACTGACAGACATAGCACAGGCACTAAGCACACTAAACAAAGACAAAACGCCAGGACCAGACGGTTTGACAGTAGAATTCTACCAACACTTCTTTCCTATTCTAGGCAATCTTCTCCTCAAAGTCTATCAGGAAGCCTTTGACAAAAAAAATCTTCCGGACAGCTGCAACATGTCTTACATTACACTCATATGCAAGGATAAAACTGACAAAACACAACTGAAGAACTACAGACCAATTTCCTTACTCAACACAGACTACAAGATACTCGCCAAAATCACTCACCAACAAACTTAAACCTTTCATGCCAACACTAATACACCCAGACCAACAGTGCAGTGTCAAAGACAGAAATATACACAATCACACACACCTCATTAGAGACATTATTAACTATACACATGGAAAAGACTGTCATCCTCCATCTTATCCTTGGATCAAGAGAAGGCCTTCGACAGAATTTCCCACACTTACCTACATAGGACACTAGAACACTGTAACATAGGAGAGTACTACAGGCAGTGGATACAGATCTTGTACAAAAATCCTGAGAGCAGAGTGTTGGTGAACCATTCACGACAGCTAGCTTCAGGCTCACGAGATCTGTAAGACAAGGATGTCCCTTATAC
>JACEFZ010004208.1:0-11118 GCA_014155875.1 Cepaea nemoralis | reverse complement strand
TTTTTTTTTGCCCCCCACCCCCCCCCCGTTCCCCCCCACAAATCCTCCACCTACAAACATCCTCACCACCCACACATACATCCTTCACCCACTCACATTTACCCCATCCACACTCACACACTCCCACCCTCACAGACATATCCCGTTCACAGAACCCCCAACCATCATCCCCCACACCCATTACACACCCATCCCCCAACCCACACAATCTCCTACACACCCATTCACCCACCCAAACACACATTCCCTACCCACACCCCCTCCCAACCCACCAACACCCACATACTTCCAACTATCCTCTCAAATATCCCCCCACTTGGTGTTAACTTGGTGTGATGAAGCTGGGGCAATGGTCAACCCAACTAAGGCAACAGTGACCTGGTTCTCGTTGAATAATCATATTGTCAACAATCCAACACCAACTGTAATGCTGTGTTCAGAGACGGTGGAAAGAACGCAGGCAATGAATTACCTGGGGATACGGTTTGATCGAAGCCTTGCTTATAATGTGCACATAGACCAGGTGATAACAAAGGCCAAGCGGGGTTTGGCAGCGATGCGGGTGATGGCGGCAGTAAACTGTGAGCAGCGCCATCTATGTCTTCTGTACGAGGGGCTGGTCATGTCTGTTTTGGAGTATGCAATGGCAATCCTGACTGCTCAGCCATAAGCAGATAGAAAGGATGGAAAGGATACAGAATGAAGCTATGCGCATTATTCTTGGATGTACAAGAGATACAGCATGCAGGGCGATGCGCTACCTTCTTGATTTTCCAACCATTGAAGAGAGAATGCAAGTTTGCAGGGCACGCTGCCTACCTCAGAATTAACGCAAACACACAGCATCCACTGCATAGTGAAATTAGGAAGGTGAAGGGCAGCAGGTTAAAAAGAGGACGGTCGTGGATGGGTCAAGCCGAAGACATTCTTCAACAGGTGTGTTCACTTGAGGACTTAGAACCTGGCGAGGAGTGGGTGCAAGTGCCAACAGACTTCTGCACATCCTTTTCAGTTTGCATCCAACTAGATAGAAAATGCAGACAAGAAAATCCGGCTGCTGTTGAGGCTGAAGTACAAGCGTTGATTTTCGAGAATTCGCTAGACAGTGACGCGGTCATCTACACAGATGGGTCGGTCGTCCGACATGTGAGAAGCTCATGGGCCTTTACAGCTCGGGCCGGAGGGAGAATTGTGAAGGAGGACTCTGGTGCTTTCACTGAAACCACAAGTAGCCTGACCATGGAAGTCATGGCAGTAAGTAAAGCAATAACATGGCTCGAGACACAGACATTCACTAGGGCTTGTTTCCTTAGCGACTCAATGAACATGATCAAGAGGATAGAGGAGGGGTCGATCCGAAGAGAATGGTTGCTGCCTCTGAAGCGGTCTCGGCTGGCAAAGATTAGTTTCATCTTCGTGCCAGGGCATGCGGGAGTACAAGGAAATGAGCGGGCTGACAAGCTCGCAGGTGAGGCTACTGTGGAGGGCGGACGCGCCATGGACCAGGCTGACATTCTGAATGCTCTACGAGAAGTGAGACTTTTGCAAGAACCAAGTGATGACTGTGAATCTACAACAATGGCCAGACTGCGAGAGCAGCAAATTAAAAGAGGGGTGGCCAAACAAGAACACTACGCAGGAAGCCAAAGAAGATTGATAAACCAACACAGAACTGGCGTCGTTAGCCGCTACACGCTGCGGGATTTGCTGAGGAGGGGATCCGAGCACTTATGGACTGAATGGTCCGATGTGCAACGAGGATGATCTGTCGACTAACTAACTAACTAACTATATCCCCCCACACACACACACACACACACACACACACACACACACACCATCCTTCACACACACATACATCCACCACCGACTACACATCCCTTCACACATCCACACATCACCCATTAACCCATACACATCCCCCACACACAACCCCTCCACACATACATTACCCACACACACACACACATATCCCTCACATACACACCCATACACACATCCTCACATCTAGACACATACATGATGCCTCACATGATCACTGAAACTAATAAGAAATAACTCCCACACTTTACACACAGTTGAGACACTGACGATTGTCGTGAGAATTCTCGCAATTGCAAGAAGTGGAGAAAAAATGAGAGAGAGAGAGAGAGAGAGAGAGAGAGAGAGAGAGAGAGAGAGAGAGAGAGAGAGAGAGAGAGAGAGAGAGAGAGAGAGAGAGAGAGAGAGAGAGAGAGAGAGAGAGAGAGAGAGAGAGAGAGAGAGAGAGAGAGAGAGAGAGAACGAACGAACGAACGAACAAACAAACTTTATTTTAAAAGGGTAACAAATTGGGCACGCAGGCCCGTCTTACATTCGGCCCTTTCAATCACTCATCTTTCATTCATCAAATGTGCATGTTACATTAACATAGGGGAAAAAACATTGTCAAATGGATTTTGTAAGCATAAACAATGCATATTATGCATGATACATTCACATGAGAAAACAAAAAAAAACACATTGTCAAATGAAAGTTGTAAACATAAACAGTGCATATTGCAATGTTGTGAGACACATCCCCCATCCACCCTCATATCCCGCAGCAACCAACACATCCCCCACCCATCAAACCTACCCCACCCACCAACACATCCCCCACCCACCAAACCTCCCCCACCCACCCACACATACCTCCACGTACTCACACAGAACCAGGCAAACATACATGCCGCCACCCACCCACTGATCCCCCACCCACACACATTTCCCCACCAACACACATTTCCCAACCCACACACACATCCTCACACACCAAGAAGAAGAAGAAGAAGAAGAAGAAGAAGAAGAAGAAGAAGAAGAAGAAGAAGAAGAAGAAGAAGAAGAAGAAGAAGAAGAAGAAGAAGAAGAAGAAGAAGAAGAAGAAGAAGAAGAAGAAGGAGGAGGAAGAGGAGGAGGCGGAGGAGTAGGAGGAGGAAGAAGAAGAAGAAGAAGAAGAAGAAGAAGAAGAAGAAGAAGAAGAAGAAGAAGAAGAAGAAGAAGAAGAAGAAGAAGAAGAAGAAGAAGAAGAAGAAGAAGAAGAAGAAGAAGAAGAAGAAGAAGAAGAAGAAGAAGGAGGAGGAGGAGGAGGAGGAGGAGGAGGAGGAGAAGAAGAAGAAGAAGAAGAAGAAGAAGAAGAAGAAGAAGAAGAAGAAGAAGAAGAAGAAGAAGAAGAAGAAGAAGAAGAAGAAGAAGAAGAAGAAGAAGAAGAAGAAGAAGATGAAGAAGAAGAAGAAGAAGAAGAAGAAGAAGAAGAAGAAGAAGAAGAAGAAGAAGAAGAAGAAGAAGAAGAAGAAGAAGAAGAAGAAGAAGAAGAAGAAGAAGAAGGAGGAGGAGGAGGAGGAGGAGGAGGAGCAGAAGAAGAAGAAGAAGAAGAAGAAGAAGAAGAAGAAGAAGAAGAAGAAGAAGAAGAAGAAGAAGAAGAAGAAGAAGAAGAAGAAGAAGCCACACACACATACCCCCGCCAAACCACACATCCCGCACCTATCCACACACATATCCTGCACTCTCACAATTTTCCCCACCCACCCACACACACATCAGCCAACCTACACCCACTCACCCAATCAATATTCGCCACCTCTCTCAAACTACACATCCCCACCTATACACACATCCCCACCCATAAACACATCTCCCCACCTGCCCACACATATCCCCCACCCATAAACACCCAAAAATACACACCTCCCACAAACACACACCCCGCCGCCCACATATACCCACCCAAACACATCCGCTGCTCACACACATCTTCTCACAACTACACACCTCTCCCATCCATACACTCATCTCTCACACACATCCACCCACTCACGTACTCATCCATCAACCACTCACACCCACACATCACCCACCCGCCCATCAACACATGCATCTCTCATCTACCCTCCCACCCACACACACCCCAACCACCCAGCCAAACACACATCCCCCATCCTCACATATATCCATCATCCACCTGCACATCCCACACCTCCCCCACCTCTCACACATCTCCCCTCCCACACAAAACTCCACCCATAAACACATTCCCCCCACACACGCACATCCCCCACATGCATTCCTCATACACATCCCCGCCCACACATCTGCCCACCCACTTACACATCCTCCACCTACAAACATCCTCACCACCCACACATACATCCTTCACCCACTCACATTTACCCCATCCACACTCACACACTCCCACCCTCACAGACATATCCCGTTCACAGAACCCCCAACCATCATCCTCCACACCCATTACACACCCATCCCCCAACCCACACAATCTCCTACACACCCATTCACCCACCCAAACACACATTCCCTACCCACACCCCCTCCCAACCCACCAACACCCACATACTTCCAACTATCCTCTCAAATATCCCCCCCCCACACACACACACACACACACACACACACACATCCTTCACACACACATACATCCACCACCGACTACACATCCCTTCACACATCCACACATCACCCATTAACCCATACACATCCCCCACACACAACCCCTCCACACATACATTACCCACACACACACACACATATCCCTCACATACACACCCATACACACATCCTCACATCTAGACACATACATGATGCCTCACATGATCACTGAAACTAATAAGAACAAACTCCCACACTTTACACACAGTTGAGACACTGACGATTGGTTCTACGAAGGTAGCCGGTTCAATCCCTACACCGGTCAGTTGGATTAAAATATTGACTTTTCTTCCTTGATTTTGGGACGTAAATTACAAGTACTTCAGAAGTTGGAGTGGGTTCGCCTGATGGTGACGGACTGTGGTAATAGGGAGAGCTATCCAATATGCTTAAGTTCAAAGGGAAAAAACATGACCAATTCAGCATTAACCTCATCCAGTCTATACATGTCCTGCTGAATCGTGACTTAGCTACATTCTAACATGTCCTGCTCAATCGTCACCTGGCTACATCCTAACATTCCTCCTCAAAGATGAGAAGTCCCAGTACGGGTCTGGCACGCCCAGCTGGTTTATGAGTTTGGAGAAGTGTGGGTGTGCTCTGCAACGTGTCCCCTTGGAGAAACACATAATACGGGGTCAGGAGAAAAGTCGGTACTGCAGCATACTCTCCGATAGATTCGGTGTGTGTGTGTGTGTGTGTGTGTGTGTGTGTGTGTGTGTGTGTGTGTGTGTGTGTGTGTGTGTGTGTTTGTGTGTGCGTGTGCGTGTGTGTGACGCTGTCAGCTTCTCCATATGACACATGTTTAACCATGTTGCTGCACATCATAATTCCTGGTCGCTAAAACTACAATTCACAGGAAGAATCAATGTCCATATATTGTCACCAGAATGGTTCTCAAACGGGTGTAGGCCTTCATGCAAGTATCCATGCACACTCCAATTTCTGCGCACCGGTACTCTCCATTCTGCACGCCCAGATAATTAACCTTCAGTGTGTAAATGGTCTGACAAACGTTCCATGCTAGATCTAATATCCGCCACTGGAGGCAAATACCGACCACCGATTCCTCTGTGCGCTCATGACTGCAACAGGTGATTGTCCTTACACTACTGCAGATTCCTGCTACGGGGGTCAATAAGTAAGTCACACAGTTCTGTGGCGTGGCAGGCAAATGTACTTGATATTTTCTACAAGTGTCATTAGGCGACAGCAACATCGAACTTTATATTCCCGTTCGTCAGATGGCGCTAGGTGTCTCATGCGCATGCGCGGCATATAAACAAAATGACGACTGTGCTTGCGGAGTGTACAACCAAAGAGCAACTTGCTGTTGTGCGTTTTTTGTGGGCAAAAGGACTGCCTGCAAAGGACATTCATAAGGAAATGCTTCCTGTTTGTGCTGACAAATGTTTGTCCCGTAAAGCGGTGCATAGTTGGGTAGAAAACTTTTCTCAAGGACGCTAATGACGACGACGTTGAATGTGAAGCGAAACGTGGTTTAGAAAGCAGAGCACGCAGTTCTATGCAGCCTGTTTGGGAGGACTAATAAAACAATGGGATAAGTGCATCAATGTTGGTGGACATTATGTTGAGAAATAAATGGACAATGTATGTATACAAATAAACTAGTTTCAAGTTGTTATCATATTTAGTTATTTTTCTACAGCCATTTGTAACTTACTTATTAACTTCAGCTCGTGTGTGTGTTTGTGTGTGTGTGTGTGTGTGTGTGTGTGTGGGTGGGTGGGTGGGTGGGTGGGTGGGTGCATATCCTTTACATGACGTCGCAATCAACACCATCATTGTGTTTGCTGTTTGTTTTTATCTTTGGAAGTTTACGTTCAGTAGTTTGTTGTTGCTTTCTGAGCGATTGTACTCATACCTTTGTATGGAAACCAATACAAGGCGTTCTGCTTCCAAATCGCCCGCAGCTGTGTTTAGATATGCGGGATTGCGAATTGCGTACGTCATGACTGACGATAGTTTGTAAACTGGAGTTATACTTCTCCAAAGCACATGGTCGTCACAAGAAAGAACGAAATACTACAATGTAATATACAAGTAAATGGGGATATTCTTCAATAAGTGAATCGGTACAATTATCTCGGAACAGTCATAACACCTGATGGGAGATGCCTTGAAGAGATTAGAACAAGAATCGCCATGGCTAAAGTAACCTTTAGCCAGATGAAAAACATACTGACCAATAAAAAGATGTCAATTGAAATGAGAAAAAGAGTGTTGAAGTGCTACATAGAGCCTATTCTTTTGTATGGATGTGAAACTTGGACAATGAGCAGTCAAGCTGAAAAATATCTGATGGCTGCAGAAATGTGGTTTCTGAGGAGAATGCAAAGAATACCATGGACACACAGAAAAAACCAATGACCAAGTACTACATGAGACAAATGAAAATCGTAAATTGATTAGAGAAATTAGACGTAGACAGTCAAAATGTTTCGGACAAATTATGAGAAGAAATGGATTGCAGAACTTGGTGACAGCTGGCAAGATCGAAGGGAACAGGCCAAGGGGAAGACCGAGAAGTAAAAACCTAGATGGCTTGGCCACATGGCATGGACGAGACAGGAACACTGAGCTGATCCACGACTCTGGTGATCGAATGAAATGGCGAGTCATGACCGCCCACGCTTTCCGGCATGGCACATGATTGATTGATTGAAAGTACAAAGTCTGGGCTGAGTTTAGAGACTATGTGTTTCCCATGCAGCATGATCCCTCTCTCGGCTTGCCTAGTTCACTCCAGAGGAAAGGTAATACCAATACATCTGGAACAAGACAAGCTGCAGAAGCTGCTGGATCAGCAAAGCAATGCTCTAACTGCCCGTATTATGATAAGGCCTGCATCCTCCCAATTACGCTCCTCAGTCCGAAGCCGTTGGCACAATGTGGGGTGTGGGGTTTGGTAAGCGCCGCCCAACATTCGGCGCTAACAGTAACAGAAAGCAGGTAGTACTGTCTACTGTCATACAGTAGCTCATACATATCTGACTAAGACCTGGGGTGATATTGAACGGTTTTCTACAACACACTTCTACACATTAGAAAAGCAATCAACAATCAAATATGTTGTAAATTAAAGTGAGTGAAAGGTCGTTTACGCATCATGAGAACGAACAAAAGAACGAACCAACGAACCAACAAACCAACGACCGTTATTTTCAAAAGGTTAAGAATATGACTATTATTTGTTCTGTAATTTCTTGGTTTATGAGATATCCTACATTATACTGAATTCCATCTTTATCAGATGTTGTATATCTCTGGAGTTTTAACTTAATTCTACTTACAAGCAGATGATGATCTATATTTATCTCTGCATCTCTAAAGACGTTTACATCATGCAGAGATCATATCAATTTCTTTTTAATACTTATATAATCAAATTGGTATTCCTATTTTGTAGTCGCATTATGCCCATGTGGTTTCATGGAGGGAAAACACGCCCACCTATGACGTACTGATTCACTGCGCAAATGTTAGTGAATAATTCTCCATTTTAATTCAATACTCCCAGTCCATGTTTCCCCATAACGTATTTGTAACCAGTGTTATCCGGTCCAATTTTAGCATTTAGGTCGCCCATCAAAATTTTGATATTGCCATTTCTTAGATTGCCAATTACATTTTGAAGTTTTACGTAAAATCTCTCCTTAACTGATTTCTCTTTATAGTTTCTTAGTGCATAACACTGGATCACATTCATGTTTAATTTTCTTTTTGATTGTTCCAAATCTTGCTGTAATTATTCTAGAGCTCACAGCTCCCCACTCCAATAACGTCTCCTTTGCCTCTTTAGATAACATTAGGGCCATTCCTTCAATGAGGTGGGAGTTGTCCTCGTCGTGGTCTGAGTACAGTACTGTTTCACCTGTGCTTAGATACTGTTCTGGTCCACCTGGTTTCGCACAACCCCAGAATGCAAATATGATATTTCATTTCTCCTGTTACCTGTGCTGCCTTACCTAATCCATACACAGTTGTAACACTCCAGGTGTCAATCCTGGAGATTTTCCTAGACGAATTAAATGTATCCACGGACTCCATGCAGCGTTCTCCGCAAGCGTCATGTCTGTTCTATAAGCGCTTCCTTTCCTCTTAGTTGGCTGGGTAATTTAATTTAATTTACTTGACTTGTTTATGGCTGGTTGGATTTTGTGGCTGAATTGTTCTATGTGATGGAGTAGCCTGCCCTAGACACAACCCTTCCTTGACCGCCTCATACGACATGCATGCCTGATAGGGTGCAGTGTTACTGTTCGTGTTATTCACATGCTAACACAGGGGCGGAGCCTCATAAGTCGCCTTTTAGGTTGCAGTGTTAATGTTCTTTGTCTCCCCATAGGGCCCTGCTAACAATCAGGCGGAACCTCATAAGTCGCCTTTTAGGTTGCAGTGTTAATGTTCTTTATCTCCCCATAGGGCCCTGCTAACAATCAGGCGGAACCTCATAAGTCGCCTTTTAGGTTGCACTGTTAATGTTCTGTGTCTCCCCATAGGGCCCTGCTAACAATCAGGTGAAATCTCCTTAGTCGCCTTTTAGGTTGCAGTGTTAATGTTCTGTGTCTCCCCATAGGGCCCTGCTAACAATCAGGTGAAATCTCCTTAGTCGCCTTTTAGGTTGCAGTGTTAATGTTCTTTGTCTCCCCATATGGCCCTGCTAACAATCAGGTGGAATCTCCTTAGTCGCCTTTTAGGTTGCAGTGTTAATGTTCTTTGTCTCCCCATAGGGTCCTGCTAACAATCAGGTGGAATCTCCTTAGTCGCCTTTTAGGTTGCAGTGTTAATGTTCTGTGTCTCTCCATGGGGCCCTGCTAACAATCAGGTGGAATCTCCTTAGTCGCCTTTTAGGTTGCAGTGTTAATGTTCTGTGTCTCTCCATAGGGCCCTGCTAACAATCAGGTGGAATCTCCTTAGTCGCCTTTTAGGTTGCACTGTTAAAGTTCTGTGTCTCTCCATAGGGCCCTGCTAACAATCAGGTGGAATCTCCTTAGTCGGCTTTTACGACATGCATAGTAGATAACAGTGTTACGATTTATTTTGCATCCACCTTAGGGTCCCATTAACATTGGGGTGGGGGCGGTGTGAGCTCGGTGTAGAGAATGTCCTCTAGACTCAGTACCGAAGTGCCTTCTCCGCGGGCACTGTGAAGCGAAATTGCCCTTCCCATCTCCAAGTCCACAAACCTACCGGGTGTGTTAGACCAGTACTGACACTTCCCATCTCCAAGTCCACAAACCTACCGGGTGTGTTAGACCAGTACTGACACTTCCCATCTCCAAGTCCACAAACCTACCGGGTGTGTTAGACCAGTACTGACACTTCCCATCTCCAAGTCCACAAACCTACCGGGTGTGTTAGACCAGTACTGACACTTCCCATCTCCAAGTCCACAAACCTACCGGGTGTGTTAGACCAGTACTGACACTTCCCATCTGCTAATAGTTACAGAACAAGACATTTCGGTTGTCTTTTATGTAGGTAGTCCGAACACACAATCCGGTCTACCTTCCACACGGTCACAACTATACTTATAAGACGTGACAATGGCTGACACAGTGGTCTGCCGTGGCAGCCCGTTTGAGAACCCCTGACGCACTCATCACGTCGGTTTAACGACCAGATAAGAGATATGGTATCCAGGCAATCTTTGGCGGGGCTGTACACGTTTTCCTCTGCAATACTTCTAATCTCATCATTTCATCTCATCTAGTTCCGCTTGTACCTTGCAGGGTCGAGGTGAAGTATAAAATCCGGGAGAGTGCCCGTTTATGAACTGTTATTCCTTCTGTCCATTGTTTATATGGTCGGTCTATTATTCCCTCTGTCCATTGTTTATATGGTCGGTCTCTTATTCACTCTGCCCATCGTTTACATGTCGGCCTCTTCTGGTTCCATTTGGTCTGTACATCATTGTCTGTTGTGGTCCACTGTCTGTTGGTAGCCTAGGTATGTGGCTGGACCATCTCACTTGCTGTTTTCTAATCATGTCATGTGACAATTACTTTTAGTGACAAGTGTATTATTGATTATTGCACATTTTTCATGCGTTTATAAATAAATACATATATTGTTTCTGGTGTTGTTTACGTTATCTATGGTTAGCTTCATAAGTGATGAATGAAATAATGTATGAGAGTGTCAGAGCCTAGCTACGCAGCAACATCGTTACGGCACCCGGCGGACAAGAGTTGTCGGCTGGCGAGATTGTTACCTGACACGCGACCAGCGCTGACGACAGGCGCACGCAAAGCCACGTGACTCCACCAGAGGCAGTGGGCAGTGTTGTGTGATAGGGGAGACAAGCTGGGACAGGACTCTGAACGGACGTGTGTGTCGAGAGCAAGGCGTTTGTGTGAATCTCCGTGGTTGTAAGCTGAACGACTGATATCTTGAGCGCCCAGACCTATGAGCTGTAATGTGGTTGTGAGTATATGTTGTACATTGCTGTAATTATCTTTATGTATTTAATGTGGCAATAAATCCATAGTAACTCGTGTTGCTGTGTCTTACGTCGAATCACGTTATACTGTACTGTCTCACATGTGTTAGCCAACGAGCCTAATAGAAGATCCTGACATGTGTGGGACGTGGGTTGCTCGTCTTTATTTAAGAACAATTTTTAGCGTG
>JACEFZ010004207.1:0-40000 GCA_014155875.1 Cepaea nemoralis | reverse complement strand
AGGTTGAGAACCACTGGTGTAAAACATTGGGGAGTATGGAGATATCAAACTTAGAATATAAATGAAAGAGAGCCTCTCGCGAACTAGGAAATTTGTTTCAGTCAAAATACATTAAAACTAGTACCAAACTTACAATATTTAACTCTCAATGTCAAATAGCTGCTGTTTGGATCATCAGAAACACAGAGAAATGTTTACAACTGCAGGGGAAACAACTTGCATTAACCGTCGTCTGCGATGAATAGAAGGACTAAAATATTATAAAGTTAGTTGCACATTCTTTCAGGACGTCGCAGTCAACCCCAGCATATTTTGGCTGTTTGTGATCTCTTGGCAAGATTAGGTTAGACTTTCTCCGCAATCCCGTTTATCCAAGTAGGGTAACGCAGCGCGCGAGAATTGGTAGCGGTTCTCGTCGTATTGGTGACTTACGGGATAAGTGGGCCGGCCGCTCAGAAAGCAATGACAAACTACTGAGCTTAATCTTGCCAAGAAATCACCAACAGCGGTAAAATGCTGATGTTGACAGCAACGTCCTGTAATAGGATATGCGGGAAAAAGTGTGCCTTTGCTTTCTGAACGACCAGCACTCATATCATTTTATGAAAAACCCAACGCAAGGAGGTCTGCTGCCAAATGGCCCGCAGCTGTGTTTCGAACTCGGTATGTGGGGATCACGAACTGCGTCCGTAACCCCTTCGCCACGGAGCTGGGGGAAAAATAGTGTAAGAGAATCACTAATGTGGAAAAACGAAGAGAGAATTTGATGGAGTCCAGCGAATCAAGAGATGAGGAAATATCCCTGGCGTTGGACAAGACGCATATAGTGAAAATTTGATAACAGCACGTGACGTTGGGCCGTCTCCCTGGCGTAGGTGTTATCGTCTGTCTCCGTAATCCTGTATATTCTCGTGAGTAACGCAGCTGCGCGAGAATAGGCAGCGGTTCGCGCCGCGTTGGTAGCTTACGGGGGTATGTGAGCCGGTCGCTTACAAAGCAGTAGCAAACTACTGAGCGTAATCTTGCATAGTACATCAACAGCAGCTGAAAAATGCTGGTGTTGACTGCAACGTCCTGTAAGGAATATTTAACATAAAAAATATGACGTTGGACACAACACATATTGATAAAATCTGATGTCAGCAAAACACTTACTGAGAACATTTCTTCTTCTTCTTCTTCTTCTTCTTCTTCTTCTTCTTCTTCTTCTTCTTCTTCTTCTTCTTCTTCTTCTTCTTCTGCTGCTGCTGCTGCTGCTGCTGCTGCTGCTGCTGTGTTCATCCGGAGTTTTTTTTTCTTTTTCGGACGTGATTGCGTTGTGCCTGTTTACAGCAGAGCTGCATTCTTGCGCCGTTAGGCCGACACATCCGACTTCTGCGGGCATTTGTTGACCGGGTTAACCTTTCCGGAGGTTTCTTAGGACGTTAGACTCTCACTGTTGTGGTGTTATCTCCCATCCCGGCTGGCCCATATAGAACAGGCTGGCCCATATAGAACAGCCAAAGGCATCCTGGCCAGTCCTCAGGGGAAGGCAGGGGCAGACCATGGGCATTCCCCGCCATCCAAGGAGGCTTCCATAATTGCAGAGCCATCACATAGCGCTCTGGTACTGGGCTCACCCAAGGAATCGTCACGTCCTGCACATGGCTGCTTAGCCTCACTTCCGTATATTGGGCCTTCCGTTCACCATAGGCTGTTCTTCCGGAAACCAGAAGAATGCAGTCTCCAGATGACATCCACATAGTGAGCTTTCGATTCGGACTTTTCACGTAATGGATTTTCTATCCGAGCAATATTCCATTTTGTGCCACTAGGACACTTTTTCCACCTTTTATGAAGCCCATACAGTGAGCTTTCGATTAGGACTTTCCACGCAATGGATTTGCTATCAAAGGAATATTCAGTTTCGAGCCACTGGAACGCTTTAATGAGCCAACACAATGAGCTCTTGATTCGGACTTTCCATGTAATGGATTTGTAAGCCTAGCAATATTTCATTTCATGCCTCTTGGACGCTTTTTTAACTGACATACCTGTGGTATGAAGTGTGGCAATCTAAGTACTTCTTCATGAACCTTTAGATGTCAACCTGAATGTAGTTGAAGTAAGCTGCAGTCAACGTGAGCTTGTTGATATCTCTATAGAGCTTGTCCTCAAATGTAGCAGGTGTGGGCTAAAATATATTTCTCTGATCTGCATATACTGGGCACTCCTGCAGCAAATGTTTAGCTGTCATTTTACGTGTTCCACAATTACATTCATCAGTATATCCTATCTTTAGTTTATTGAACAAGTGGTGTTTCAGCCTGTTATGTCTTGTACGGAGTCTGAAGATCGGTCGAGTTTGTAATATGCATAATCTTTCTGGTGGCCTGGATGCTCTGATTCCCATTTGGTTCCCTAAGAACTTTTTATAAACCTCTTTGCCTCATTATAGGTAATGTTTATGTCAGGGTGAGGTAGTCGTCCACCCTTTTTTGCTACTCTGTCAGCCTCTTCATTTCCAGGTATTCTGCAATGTGATGGGATCCACTGTATTACAACTTTTTTTTGGATTTCTGGCATAGATCATGGAGTGCTGCTCTTAGGTCTGCTAGTTCTGTGCTGTGTTTGCTCTTCAGTATTGAGACAGCTGACTTTGCATCTGTGAAGATAGCTATTTGCTACTCTTTATTTTCCTCCATCAAGAGCATCTCTGCTGCAGTTTTCAAAGCTTCTACCTCTGCTTTGAGGTTACTTGAAAATTGTCCAGTTGCCACTAACTGCGGTTTTTTCCTTTTTTTTTCACTCCATTTTTTAAATCTAGGAGAATTCCTCCTCCTCTACTTTCTATTGAATTTTTGGCTGATCCATATGTATATGCATGGGTCCAATTGCTACGTGGGTAATGTTCTTTTATGTAGTTTAGGTCGATTTTTCTTCTTTCTGTTTCATTCTGAGTGTTCTTTTTCTCAATACCAGGAATGTCTCAGGCAGTTGCTGGTGTCTCCAAGCTGGGAACTTGTGTGCATTGTAAATTGGTTTGACTGTTGATATGTACAGAATAGGATCTGCCCTAATCTTTCGTTTTGTAGTTTTCATCTTGTCAATTTTCTAAATTTTTCTGCTTGTTGCTGGGCTCTACTATCTCTTCTATTCTGCATTGGTTGTAAACAAGTGATCTTTTCTAGTTCGTTAATAGACGTTGTCTTCAGGCTACCAGTTATGATCCGCATTCCTTGATTTTGGACTACTTATTGTGTTAAAGTTTGATTTAGCTGCTGTTGCCCAAGCTGTGATGCCATATTCCAGTACTGGCCTCACCCGTCCAGTGTATAACTTCTTGAGAACTTTCTCATCTGCTCCCCACGTTGTACCAGCAAGTTTTTCGTGATTGCCATTCTTTGCCTTGCTCTTGTTCGATTTTTCTCAACCTGTGTTTTCCATGTCAGGCGACGATCAAAGGGGACTCCTGGATAGTTCGGATATTTTTCATGGCGCAATATTTTTCCATTCAATACTAACTAATGGTGCTATGTTTTATTTGAGAGGGAGAACACTGTGCATGTTGTTTTCTCCTCACTTTTCTTCGCTAGCCATGATTTTGACCAGTCCTCTAGCGCTAATAAGGCTTGCTGTATTCTGCTGTTAGCTGTACTAATATATTCTTCAGATGTCATATGGCTAGGTCATCTGCAAAGGATGATGTGTGTACTCTGGCTAAGAACTTTCCGTGATGTCATTTATGTATGCTAGGAATAATGTTGGTGAAAGAATTCCTACTTGGGGGGAAGCCTTGCTCCAACAGTATCTTTTTGCTTGTTTGTCCTTGTACTTTTGTCCTGGCAGTACTGTTCTCAAGGTAGTGGCTGATGCATTTATACATTTTTCCACAAACATGTTTTTTTTTTTTTTTTTTTTTTTGCAGTTTTCCTTTCAGTCCTTACTTGTGTTTCAGTCCTTCCTACTTTATCGAATGCTTTTTCTAATTTTATCGAGACCGCTAATGTGTGCTTTTTCTCTTGGAAGGTATCCTCTATTTCCTGAGCTATATAGGTTATATAGTGGATCTGTACTTTCTGAATCCTTGGTGTGGTGTTAAGAGTTTGTTTTCTTTCAGATGCTATGTTAGCCTGCCATTGCTAATGCGTTCCATCAATGTCCCTACACAGCTAAGTAGACTGGTACGTCGATAGCTATTTGGTTCTTCTAGGTCTTTTCCTTTCTTTGGGACTGGTATTAGTATAGCTTCCTTCCATGCTTGTGGGGCTATTCCTCTCTTCCAGCTGTAATTTAGGACTGCTAGTAGTTTCTTTTTTGCTTTAGTATCTAGTCCTACTAGCATTTCATTTGTGATTCCATCCTTTCCTGGTGATTTCTTCTTTTTTAGGGTATTCATTGCCTGTTCCATTTCTTCCATTGCTAGGTTTGCCATCATATATTCTGCTGCTGTCTCTGTATTTCTATGATGTATCTGTTTGTCTATGATTGCTTTCTTCTGTTCGGTTGTATTATAAATGTGGTTTGCACTAGCATAGTTTTCCATTAGTGCATTTGCAGCCTTTTTTCCTGTGAGCATGGCATTTCCTTGTTTAATTGTTATTTGTTTGTTTCTAGGTCCTTCATTGTTCATGGCTTTCAATAGTTTCTATAGTTTGTTTTTATTTCTGACAAAGTTCAGGTTTTCTGTTTTTTTCCTCCAACAATCTCTTGTTGTTTGATTTACTATTCTTTCATATTTTGTTGAGATGGCTTTGAGAGAGATGTTCGCTTCAGTTTGCTCTCACTCTGCTGTCTTCCTGGCATCTTCAACTTTGTCCTCCAAAATTTGTAGTTCTTTAGTCCAGTATGGTTTGTAATTTTTCGTCGCTCTTCTTGGAATGGACCCATTGGCCGCCTGTATTATTGCTTTGTTTAGACTGTCCACCATTTGTTTCATGTTGCCGTGTCGTGTATTTATGTTTTCACAATATGTGTTTGTTAGTATGGCAAATCTGTCCCAATCATTTCGTTTGTAATTCCAGCGAGGCAAAGGCTTTTGCTCATGTGGAACATACTCATATTTATCAATCGATTTTGTGGAGGATGTCTCCTGTGCAGAAAGCTAAGTCTGGAGTAGAAGTGGTAAACCATCGTCGCTGGCTGTTGAACGAGGGGACGGAGCACGTATGGGAACGTCCTGAGTGCAGTGATGTCGGTTCTTAACTCAACTCAGCTCAACTTCTAGAGTAGAAGCTCGGTGTGTCGTCCGCTTTGTTGAGTAGATGAAGATTTGAGTCTATTTCGCAGTCCTCCACTTCATCTCCTCTGTTGTCATTATCTGGGTATCCCCATCTTTCTGAACGGCTATTAAAGTCTCCGACAATAATGCAGTTTGTGTCAGTTATTTTCATGTTTGAAAGTGCAAGGTCCTTATCTGCTGGGCTATACAGATTGTAAATTCTTATTTTCACGTCCTTTATCATTATATCAACACCTATAATTTCCGTTTGGTTGTCAAAAGTCACAGATACTTCACTGCAAGGTATTGTGTTTCGTGTAAGTATTAGAACTCCTCCTTTGTGTCCTTCGCAGTCGAAATGTGTGGCCTGATATCCTCTGACTGAGAATTTGCGATTGGCGTTGAGGTTTGTAAATAACAATATACAATAACTGTCAAAAAGTAGTTGGTCCATTATCGTCATGTGATCTAAGGGTCCGTGGTGCGCAGTGGCTGGTGCGTTCGCCTGCCGGCCATCTGGTGGCCATGTGCTTGGAATCCTACATTGAGGCAGGGACTTTTTTTTATATTTGAGCAAGCCTCCCTAATTTGACTCGGTGTTAAGTACCAGTACGAGTACCAGGAAATATTTAGTGGGAGTTAGGCGGCCGGCATATTGTATGACCATATCAACCATCGAGTCCCGATTGGACAATACAGATATGGAGTTAGCACCATATACTCAACATATCTCTGCAAGAGGGAAATTTTCCTTTACTTTTTGTACTTTAAGTGATGTATGGGAAGAGGCTGGGGCACTTCATGAAAGTAATGTATCTATGTGTGCATAAAACGAACCACAACCGACTTGAAGAGTTAATCCAAATGCAGCCGAGTTGTCTTTTCTTGACAGCCTACCGGAGTTTAGTTTATCAGGAACATGTTACCAATTTACTTTGGGTGTGTAGAGGGGCGTGGGGAGGACTGAGTGTTATATCTACATTTATGTCCATCCGAGCATATTACGTATGGTTATTATTATTTCATCTGTCAGGTGTTGTCGGAAGCAATTTTCTGGCTAGGGTGTTATTGCGATGCCATGTAACGTCTGTTTAACGCCTTGACCTGTTTCTCTCTTATATCTGAAATAATCATATGCCTTTCAAACAGGTGCCTTTGATGGCTTCTCTCCAGACGACAAAACAGCAATAAATTGTTCGTCTGTCCTTTTATATTTTATTGTGGAGGAGCTGTTTCTACAGCTATTCCCCTTATACTATCACCGGTCAAAACGAGGGCGCGCGTGGAGTGAAATGTTCAGAGGGTACTAGTTCCATTCCTGCATACAGCTGGGGATTTTTCCAAAAATGTTTGGTATATAGATATCACACATCTCTCTAATCTCTTAGACAGTGAGATCGGATATTTCAAGCCTTCCAGTAAGGACGAAGAATATGGGTGCGGGGGGCGGGGGGGGGGGGGGGGGGAACCGTGTGCAAGTTGCACACACACCCTCTTCGAGGGGCTTCAAGTTAAAACCTTAAAAGTGTGATAGAAAGTACAATAAACTATGTCATTGTCTTGCAACCTGTCAATAATGTTGTTAATGATATCAAGAGTGTTAATCACGTGACATGCCGGTTGCAGACGAAACTCGTGGCTTAATAAGGACAGTTAAAAAGATGGCCGCCCCACATGTGACTTGCACCAAAGGGAGCGAGCGTTCTGAAGTCCGTTTTTTTTAGCAGGAAGGGTGAAACCTATATAAATTCATCGGCGAATGAAGGTCCAGTATGGTGATGCCCGCCTGTCAGTCCAGCAATGTGTATGAGGGAGTAGGAAGTTTAAAACTTTTCCGTCCGATGAAGAGCTACACAGGGGGTGCATGAGGGTACACCCGCGACCACAGATATTGTTTTTCTACAGGAACCAAGCACTTTGACGGCGCTTGGAGGGTTTGCATTGAACGCAGTGGTGACTACATCGAAATATGATACATGTGTTCTTTACTCTTTCAGAATATATTCACAACATAAACATATTTGAAGCTCCCCTCGTAAATTTATTAGTATTTCTTATCTTTAGTTCATTGAACAAGTGATATTTCAACCTGTTATGCCCTGTATTTAATGTTTCTTGTTCATCTATGTGAAGTTGGTGGTCATCATTATCATCATGGCCCTAACAACGGCTCTGGCGTTCATGTCTCTCCACTGATATCGGTCTTGTGGTCTGGTCAACTGGGATGATGATATTGCTCCTTGCCAACGTCAAATCCATTCAGCATCATTTCTCTGGTCCGCCTTCCCTCTTTTCCACTGATCCTTCCAGTTGTCACGATGTGGTAAAACGCACTATTTCTGGTGCTCGGATGCTTAATTAGAACTTAATCCTAGACACCGTCACTGGAAAATGAGACATGTGGAGACCAAAACCAAGACAGGCATATGCCATGAAAGGACGGTGGGCAAAAAAATGCAATATATTAAAAGCTTTTCTGTGAACGTTTTCTTGTTTCTGTGTAACTCTTCCATGACATAGAGACGTATCATTTGAAGAACCATATGCCATCAAGCGGCCATTGTACTGTGCAACGTTTTCAAGTGTTTGAGTGATTGTTTTCATAGTCGATATAGTAGCACGCGGCAAATCTGTAAATGCTCTGTCCTCGAATGGATAACAGCACTCGCTCTAAAACTTCTGGTGTGCTGATACCGAGGTAGCGGGTGTCAACCCTCTACACTAGTCAGTTTGACAAAAATGTTGACTTCTCGTCCTGACTTGAGAACGTGAATTACAAGTACCCAGAAGTCGGAGTTGGTTCGACGGATGAGAGGGACACTGGTAATTCATCATCATCATGAAGTGCCGTGCCGGTTGGCGTAGGCGTTCATGTCTTCCACAGATCTCGGTCTTTGTTGTTCTGATCAACTCTTATTGGATTCCTCCATGCCGTCTCAATCAGTCCCGCCATCATTTCTCTTGGTCTGCCTCTGCCTCTCTTCCCTCGATATTCCAGTTGTCACGATGTTCTCAATGCCTCACTTCTCATCACATGACAAAGAAAGCTGTTTGCCTCTTTCTATTGTTGTATATAGTGTTCTAGTTTGCATTAGTCTCTTTCAGGCAATCGTTGTTAGTTACTCTTGGCAGTCCAAGAATCGCAAACACGTCTTAAAAAACACATCACAGTTGCTTCTAAGTTCTTCCTAATTTGTCATTACATTCCAAGATTCGCTGCCATACAGCAAAAACTGGGTTCTATACGCATTTAGCATTCTCTTTCTTACATTCATGATAGCGGACTTATGCTAGAAGATACTCTCATTTTCTGAAATGCGGCTTTTGACTGCCCTATTCTGCTCTTAATCTTGTTGTACACTGGTAATAGGAAAGCTACTCCTGTACACTGGTAATAGGAAAGCTACTCCTGTACACTGGTAATAGGGAAGCTACTCCACACGCGACATTTAGCCCAGTGGACTAGAAGAGTAGCACGTGTATGGACTACACTTTAATTCAAGACAGTTAATAAATAAATACACACGTATTCTTTGGCGCCTCTTAGAGGTATGCTCAAGCGAACAACGCAAAAAAGGTGGTAGAAAATGGCAGTAAAATGTAAACATCTGAAGCAAAACGATGTTGCTTCATAAAGTTATATATATGCGGTAGTGTTCACTCTATACGGACACGAAGTAACGACTTGGTTCCTTCCATCTGAAAGACAAAGAAACATTCTCATTCCATGCAACTTCATGAGCTTTCGACACAAAGAGTAACAAAATTGTGGCTGGTGTGTCATAACTGTGACCATAATGGAAACTTTATTCATTCGTTAGGTAAGTAAGTGTTTGTTCCCTGGGCTCGCAGAGCCGGCATGGAACAGCTTGACTACCTAGTTTCCCGAATGGTCCTTGTGACCGAACAGCTCTGACTAGTAGTTTTCCGATGTCTTTTCGTGCCTGGAACAGCTCTGCTATCTAGGTTTACGAATGTTCTTTGTGTCCGCAACAGCTCTGATAGCTAGATTTCGAATGTCCGTTGTGCCCCTGAACAGCTCTGATTATATATGTCTGCGAGGCACAACGAACAGCACATGTCCGAATCGAAAACTCGCCGAGTGGATATTGCTGCAGACGGCCGGGTTTGTGCGGGAGCGGCCCGTAGCGAACGAAATGCCCAATATATAGAAGTGAGGAAGTTAAAAGCAGCCATGAGCAGGACGTGAAGATTCCCTCGGTGAGCCCAGCACCAGAGCACTATGTGTCGGCTCGCAAATTTGGAAGCAACCCTGGAGGCGGAGAATGCCATGGACTGTCCCTGCCTTCCATTGAGGGATGATCGTGACGTATCGGACCGTTTTAACTTGACCAGCTAAGATTGTGACGACACTGTGAGAGTCCCTCGGGAAGCTAACCTGGTCAAAAATGCACGATAAAGTCGGATTTGTTGGTTTAGGAGTTTCCAGCACAAGGGGCGGTGTCTCTAACCGGACACCCGCAATTACATCTGCAAAAAACATTCCGGATGAACGCAGAAGAAGAAGAAAGATATATAACTCATAACAAAACACCATCAATGTTAGCTAACTGCAGCTTCAATGAACAATAAGCTTTGTCATGCAAGCACAACGCTCACCATTGCTCTCACCTTTTCCATCCAGATATCCTTTAACAGAAGACGTTGCCCCTTTATAAGGCAACAAAAATTAACTAAAACAAACCAGTAAATTTAAAAGTAAAAAGAAAGCACTTACCGAAATAAAACTCCCCTGGAACTCATGCATTTGGCAATGACTGAGGCTGGGGGCAACTAACTGAGACTGGGGCAACTCAGTACAATTATGTTAATAATTATTCCGTCGTGTAATCGTACCGACTTCTGCCAGTCTAATCGAGCCAATGTAATGAAACTGTCATGAACGAACACACTATAGACGTGAAGCGGTCTTGAATGTGCAGACGATAAACAAGATGCAGGTAATATTGTTTCTCTTCTGGATGAGAATATCGTTATATAATTGTAAGTGAGTAGAATTTCCTTCTTCTTTTTCTTCCTTTGTCCTACAATTTTAGGCGTTCAAAACGTTGCAAAGAGTTGGAGATGTAACTTGTGTTTGGCGGTCTTGTTGATTGTACTAACGTCATATATGATTCTTCATGTCTCTTTTACTCATTAGCCAACTCTTTCTGGGTTTCACTCTCGCCTTGTATCTCGATTCTCAAATAGAACACTCTAGCCGTTGGTTGATCTTGTTCCATTCTAACTAATGCCTAACTATTGAATTCTTTTGTTTCTATAAAGTCGGTTTTAAAAACAAGAAAAAAAAAGAGTCCGTGCCCCCCCCCCCTCCCCCCGTTCTTAGTTTCTCATTTGTCGCTCAGTGTCTTCTTGTTTTTCCAGCTACGTTTCTATGCATGCCAACTCACATGATTTGATTACACCTGTGTGTTTCTAGAACTGTCCATGTCTGGCGTTGCTAACAACAGAGTTGGGACGAATAAAGCGTCTGTCAGCTTCTTTTTTTTTTGTATGCATGATGATATTTGGATATTTTAAGAATGTCTGAACCAGTAATAATAGTATGACTTATTTTGTTGGCTGTGAATCCTCAGAAAGAATGGGTGTTAACTCTTAAGTGAGTGCATTGAAGTTCCGGTTGTTGGAACACTGAAAGGGACTCCATCTGCGGAGTCATGGTTTTGTAGAGAATGTTCTCTGTACTCGGTAACCAAGTACCATCTCTGCGGAGCCGTATTGCAGGGTCTTCCTTCCCCTCTGCAAACCCAACAACTGGTGGGGTGCGTGAGGAGGTTCTGGAACGTCTCATCTGCAGAAATACGTATTAGGATTAAATGGCTGGGATATCCCTCAAGTGGTCAATTGTTGTCAATAGAGTGTGGGTATTCTATTGTCAAGACACTCCACCCGAGTCCATGTGGAGAACCTTGCTTGGATAAGAATACCTAACTGCAGCTCTGCCAAAAGAAGAAAACTGTAGAAAGCGTGCTTTGATTGCACTCCAATACGGTCTTTTGTTTTCTTTAAAAGTAAACTTTCGAATGACGTATGTCTGGCTACAGCGGAGTAGGACGTAGGTCCAGACACTAGATTTGAGGCACTCAGCTGATGGATAGGCCTGAACGTCTCCGATAAGTCAAATTCCCCAGATGTGAGGGCCTGGCCGGCTACTCTCCTCCTGCTCTTGGAGGTTTGATGCTGAGCTGGCAGCACTGCAGCCTACTTTGTCCAGACGTATGGTTATCCTTTCCTCTGGAGATAACAAGGCAAGGCGAAGAGGGATCATGCTGATGGGCAACAATGTTCTTGAAATCCATGCCCAGGCATTGTGCAATGGAAATTTAGCTCTAGCTCCAATCCCATACTTTCGTCGTAAAGACGGCAAGGGCCCACACTTAAGTATATCTTCTGATGTCATCCGAGTTTTTTTTTTCTTTTTCGGACGTGATTGTGTTTGTGCCTGTTTACAGCAGAGCTGCGTTCTTGCGCCGTTAGGCGACACATCCGACTTCTGCGGCATTTGTTGACGGTTAACCTTCCAGGACTTAAGTATATTATTACGTTCCTCGTTTCAATATAGTGCCACCATTGGTGTCTTCTTTATCCACGTGTTTGCGTGCCATCTACCCCATCCCGTACAGCCAGGTGTACAGTGTTCAGCACTCACAGGAAGAAGATACATGGGCATTCCTGCTCATTCGGGGAAGTTTGAACTAATCTGGATCAACCAAAGAATCATCACGTCTTGCACAAGACTGCTTTGCCTAACTTCCTTGTATAGATTCCCTAGTTCACCAAGCTTTATACTATTAGGACAGGACTAATCAGATGCTGTCTGAGACCTCTCCGTGACTTTGATTTATAACTCCCCACAAAAGTGGGAACTAGCTATAGAAGTTAAGACTCCCTCGTCTCGCTTATGCATACGTGGTTCCATTGACAATTATAATTTCCTTTTTTTTTTTTTTAAGGATATAGTGGACTCCACAGATCCCTCCCAGTGGATTGGACAGTTAGCCTTTAAGGACAGTGCGGGAAAATTCAGAGAAATTGTGTTTACGTTGAGATCGGAACAATCCTCGGTAGTTAGAAAACGGATAACTGGAATTACGTAGCATTGTTTCATCACAGCAAGCAAACAGAAAATAACCAGTATATTTCTTGTGCATGATGTCAGATATTATTGAAAACAAAATCATTGAAGTGATGGCGGGATATTGTTTAACTCCAGGGGATGTAATACATTATTCTAGGGTTATTAAAAATAAGAGTTGTCAGCCCTCGTTATGATTTGAAGCTTAGTCTCTTCACTGCTGTGCATATTTCTGGGTGACGATTACGCAAGGAGGGTTCATCAACGTGTACCACGCTGGTAAGCGTAGGCAGTCATGCTTCGCCATCTTACACGATCACCAGAGTCATAGATCAGCTCGTGTCTTGTCCGACCATATGCCATGTGGTCAAGCCATCTAGATACTTACTTCTCTGCCTATCTTTGTCTTTCCCTCAATCGTGCCATTTGTCACCAAGTTGTCTAGTTTATTTCTTTTCATGTGCCCAAAAACGCCCGATTGTGTACTTATATAATTTCTCTAATCAGTTTACAGCCGGCTTCGTGGCTTAGAGGTTATGACTTTTCTCCGTATCTCGTCGGTGACGTGATGACGGTTAGAATCAGCGGTGGTTTCGAATAGCATCGGTAACCTACGGGTATGTGAGCCGGCCGTCAGAAAGCAATGGCAAACTACTGAGAGTAATCGTGCCAAGAAATCAACATACAGCTGAAAGATGCTGGTGTTGACAGCGATGTCCTGTAAAGGATATGCCAAAAAAAAAAAAAATCAGTTTACGGTTTCATGTGCCCATTGACGTATGACTACTACTTATAATTGATGTATTTGGTTGTTTCGGGATTTGAGATTTATATATTAAGCACAACCCACTACTGGCAGCGCTGATCGTATTCTGGCATGAACCTAAGGCCTATCCACGTCAATGTGGAACTTATAATTTCTTTAATACTTATAATTTCTCTAATCAGTTTACGGTTTTCATTTGCCTCTTGTAGGAATTGCTCATTGGTATTTCTATATATCCATGGTATTCTTTGCATTCTAAAGACAGAAACTACATTTCCACTGCCATTAGATCTTTTTCAGCTTGTCTACTGTGTTCCCACGTTCCACACAAAAGTACAGGCTGTATGTAAATAAACGAAGCGCCGTCGTCATTTGGAGGCGACAGGTTCGATGCCGGTCGGTAACTATAGCTTCAAATTTTATATTGCCTAGTGCGTCTTCTAGTCTCTACTTCCTTCTTCGCCTTCTGTGAACGCCAAATAATACTGTGTGTGTTTATGTAAGTGTCTTATTCCCCCACCCACCTCCATTGTTCTAGAACATCGGATTTTCCTTCAGGATTCCTCTCTCTATGGCGAAATAATAGATCAAAGAGAAGCCAGGAATACAAATCAGAGGTTGTGATATAAACAGTCTACGTGTGCAGAGACACAGTATTGATCATGTATAATACAAAAGATCTACAATAATTGCTAGACATTATAGAACAGAATGCAATGAAAGGGACTCTCCTTGAATATCAATAACACAGTAAAATAAAAGATAAAAGATAAGATAAAAGATGAAAAGTGAGGCATTGCAGAATATCATGCATGACTGGAAAGATAACAAATGAAAATATTTTCAAAGGGTCACAAATTGGGGACACAGGCCTGTCATACAATAGGCCCTTCCAATGACATCTTTCATACACCACATATACCCACTCACAAACACTAAATCACTCATACTTCCTCTCTCTTCCAAGAGAGACAGACCAAGAGAAATGACACTGGGTGAACCAGAGTGCCATGGAAGATATCACCAAGAGTTGAACCAGAACAAAGAGTCTAGCCTACGCCAGCTGGCAAGGGCACTTGATGATGAATGAGAGGTGGTACTCATGTTAATTTACTCTGGTGATTCTAGCAGTAAATTTACATAGTGGGCAGAATGTTGGGGTTGATCACATAACAGAAAACTACAACTCAGATGCGATGTCTGAGATTACTCAACGTCATTATATGTATTAATAACATCAACTATGTTACTTGCGTTCCTGTTCATAACTTATTCACCACAAGGAATCTTCATATCTCTATCATAAGCCAATGTCCCAGGTCATTGTCATGTCCATGTCATCTTGAATCCCAATGGGGTTATAATGGGTAGAAAGAGAAATTCTTTACATCTACATTACCAGCCACGGTAAACTTTCTCCATGCATTCATGTCGTTTTTATCCTCAGAATATCTAATGTTCCTCAAGTTTATTTCACTTAACCAATTTTTGAACGCCTTTCGCTTAGTTTGATGTTTAGTTTAGTTGATGGATCAACATCACGGCACACGGGTGCAACCCTTAAGTGCTCCGTTCTCCCCCTAACTCAAACCTGAGTCTGCAGAAACTCAACTCAGTGCAGGGAACTCCGTAGCACCGGCGAGGATCCTGAAATACTTAGGGTAGATTTTTAACTCGAAATTTTGTCTGGGCAGCGCCGTTAGGCTACTCTTATTTGATTTCCAACTGCCAAGGGATTTTTTATGTGCGCAACAGTACACATGACTTAATTTTCATAAAACGTGTTTTTTCACACAATTTCTGCCATTTCAACCATCTGCAGACCTAGACATTCAAAACAGCTCACTTTCTGTGTATTTCTATCCACTGATTATATCTGGTGACATTTTTTTTAAAACCAGTTCTCTTATTTGGCTTTGTTGTATTGAGATATAAACAGGTTGATATGAAATACCACTGGATGAGTGCAATCAAAGGATAGAGCAATGGGACAACATATGATTGACAATGTGCTCTGCTACATGCTATTCATTATGACCAAGTAACTTCTGCATTGTGCTGATAATTTTTCTAAGCTTTCATCATTTATTAAGTTTAGTACAATTATTCTACTGATAATCTAAAATGCCTTGAGTCACCATTTTATTGTTCCAGTTTGCATATGTGAAAGCCCTAATCAGAAGATTCAGATTCTCCACAAGTGTGGTCTATACACGCTACTTCTGAATTTTTCATGTGGATTAGCTTTCCTTTTTACTAATGTCCTTCGCATCATGCTTCACGGTCTTCAGAGATATTTCATACCGGATGTGTCAGAACGAGCGCTTTTATCCATTCAGCCATGCTAACCTTCCCCAATTTGATATGAACCTTTCCCCTAGCAAGCGTATGCAGGTTTAATTTTTCTTTCCTCAAAGGCAATATTTGATGCTATAGAATATTTGAATACCTCATGTTCTGCGTCAATTTTTCATATAAATGAAATCTGTTGTGAACAAATTTACATCACACGTTTTAAGCTAAATTTCTGAACGGCTAGTTATTCAATAGATCATTGATGTACTTCACGTTCATCGATTAATCATTTAACCTCCTTACTAATTAATTTCATCACTTGAACAGTGTTTCAAATGGGAATATTATTATCCTAGTTGATAACAGTATTCATAATATTCAGTTAACTCTGTGCATTCATTTGAACTATTTTAAACAGGAAGTCACTGCCCACAGGCTTTGCAACCAAATGAAAAATGACGTTGTGCTAACTGAATATCCATGTGTTAATTTGTGTGACACTAACAGATTGTCCTAATTCTCTAAACAGTGGCTCTAAACCGGTGGGGAATTCCCCACAGGGGGGGGGGGTGGGGGGTGGAGAGAAGGGAAGGAAAGACTGATTATGCAAAATTGCGTTAATACAAGAACTTTTGATGTTTTTCCGTTCATACTGCATGGTTCTGTGCGTCTCACCCTTCTAAAATCATTTTAAAAAGTAGACTACAAATCATGTTTTATGTGGACATCTAGACTTTTTTTTTGGTATGTGCTATTAAATTTAGCTTCCATTATTACGTATACTGTGTAGGGGCGCTGCTATTTTAGGTAGGAAATATGAAAGGCGGGGAATGAGGTTCTAAAAAGTGAAGGGGCACGGCCCAAAAAAGGTTGAGAACACTGCTCTAAACAGTCATTCAAGCTTCAATGTTAAGTTTCAGACTAAAGATTCAGGTCTCCAGTCACCCACCAACTGTCTTGTCCCATAATACTTTTAAACTCCCTATCTTAAACAAAATGCTCTATCTGGTGAAGCAGTGCCATGCGGGGAATAGCATGTTTTATCCGGAGTACCAAGGAAGAATGCGGAGTGGCGTGAATAGGTTGTAGTAGACAATTACATATGCTAAATGTGTCCTGCAAAATGTTGCATGGCACATATAGTATGCGTAAATTGCCTATCACAACCTATTTACAAATCTTCTTACTTCTGTGCTTTCCCTGCATGCCTCCATATCTTTAGTAGACAGTCCATATGTACCCATGTGTTTTAATTTGCTAAATTCTTATTGTATCAAACCTGTTTTACCTTCTGTTTAAAGAAGTACTCAAATGGTTCTATTTATTTAAATTGTTAATTCATTTTCTTTACTTCTTATTTGCTTTAACTTGCATATTAACTAGTCAAACAAGATGGTCCCCAATATGGGGACGTATACAAACGAACAAGACATACTACACAAGACACATATCAATTTCAATTAGTTTATTCCTCACATGAAAAATAATACACCATAGCTTGAGTAATAGAACCGCAGATTACTGAAAAATAAAAAAGAAATTAAGAAAATTATAAAATATTCGATCACAAGCAAAATCAACACGTAATAATTCAGTGTAATGTCATTACTAGCGAAATAAGATAGAAAAACAATTCACAAAGTGTGACAACATCACATATGGAGAAATAATGTACAATGTCGTAACTGATTTGCTAAATGCATAAAATGACAATGTGGGACAATTTAACAATATCAAATTAGATGTTTACTATAATAAGTGTTAATGCAAGTAATAACAGAATCATGTCATGCAGTGGTTCATTGCAGTATGTCACTCCTCACGTTTTCAGTACTGTTCCTTCCAAGCCCCTGACATTTAATATAAGGTACTTCAGTTTCCAAGACTCGTCAGCATGTTTTCTTCGATGCTCAGATTCAGACAATTTCAGTACTTTCTTTTTCATAGTCCACAATATTCTGGCTTACTCATCTCTCTGTTGTCATTATCGGGTATCCCCATCTTTCGAACGGCTATTAAAGTCTCCGACAATAATGCGTTTGTGTCAGTTTTTTCATTTTTGAAAGTGCAAGGCCTTATCTGCTGGGCTATACAGATAGTAATTCTTATTTTCACGTCCTGTATCATTATATCAACACCTATAATTTCCGGTTGGTTGTCAAAAGTCACAGATACTTCACTGCAAGGTTTTGGTGTTTCGTGAAAAGTATTAGAACTCCTCCTTTGTGTCCTTCGCAGTCGAAATGTGTGGCCTGATATCCTCTGACTGAGAATTTGCGATTGGCGTTGAGGTTTGTAAATAACATATAAAATAACTGTCAAATAAGTAGTTGGTCCATTATCGTCATGTGATCTAAGGGTCCGTGGTGGCGCAGTGGCTGGTGCGTTCGCCTGCCGGCACGGTGGCCATGTGCTGGAATCCACATGAGGCGGGGACTTTTTTTATATTTGAGCAAGCCTCCCAATTTGACTCGGTGTTAAGTACCAGTACGATACCAGGAAATATTTGTGGGAGTTAGGCGGCCGGCATATTGTATGACCATATCAACCATCGAGTGCGATTGGACAATACAGATATGGAGTTAGCACCATATACTCAACATATCTCTGCAAGAGGGAAATTTCCTTTATTTTTTTATTTTAAAGTGATGTAGGGGAAGAGGCTGGGGCATTATGAAAGTAATGTATCTATGGTGCATAAAACGAACCACAACCGACTTGAAGAGTTAATCCAAATGCAGCCGAGTTGTCTTTTTTTGACAGCCTATCGGAGTTTAGTTTATCGGGAAAAGGTTACCAATTTTACTTTGGGGTGTAGAGGGCGTGGGGAGGATGAGTGTTATCACATTTATGTCCACGCGAGTATATTACGTATGGTTATTATATTTCATCTGTCAGGTGTTGTCGGAAGCAATTTTCTGGCTAGGGTGTTATTGCGAAGCCATGTAATGTCTGTTTAACGCCTTGACTGTTTCTCTCTTATTCTGAAATAATCAATATGCCTTTCAAACAGGTGCCTTTGAGGCTTCTTCCAGACGACAAAACAGCAATAAATTGTTCGTCTGTCCTTATATTTTATTGTGGAGGAGCTGTTTCTACAGTATATTCCCTTATACTATCACCGTGTCAAAACGAGGGCGCCGTGGATGAAATGTTCAGAGGGTACTAGATTCCATTCCTGCATACAGCTGGGGATTTTTCCAAAAATGTTTGGTATCTAATGATATCACACATCTCTCTAATCTCTTAGACAGTGAGATCGGATTTCAAGCCTTCTCAGTAAGGACGAAGAATATGGGGGGGGGGGGGGGGGGGGGGGGGGGGAACCTGTGCAATTTGCACACACACCCTCTTCGAGGGGCTTCAAGTTAAAACCTTAAAAGTGTGATAGAAATACAATAAACTAGTCATTGTCTTGCAACCTGTCAATAATGTTGTTAATGATATCAAGAGTGTTAATCACGTGACATGCCGGTGCAGACGAACTCGTGGCTTCATAAGGACAGTTAAAGATGGCCGCCCCACATGTGACTTGCCCCAAAAGGGGGAGCGGCGTTCTGAAGTCCGTTTTTTTTTTTTAGTGAAGGGTGAAACCTATATAAATTCATCGGCGAATGAAGGTCCAGTATGGTGATGCCCGGTCAGTCCAGCAAGTGTATGAGGGAGTAGGAAGTTTAAAACTTTTCCCTCCGATGAAGAGCTACACAGGTGGTGCATGAGTGTTACACCCGCGACCAAGATAATTTTTTTCTACAGGAATCCAAGCACTTTAGTCGGCGCTGGAGGGTTTTGCATTGAACGCAGTGGTGACTACATCGAAATATGATACATGTTTCTTTACTCTTTTCAGAATATATTCACACACATAAACATATTTGAAGCTCCCCTCGTAAATTTATTAGTATTTCTTATCTTTAGTTCATTGAAAAGTGATATTTCAACCTGTTATGCCCTGTATTTAATGTTTCTTGTTTATCTATGTGAAGTTGGTGGTCATCATTATCATCATGTGCCCTAACAACTGGCTCTGGCGTTCATGTCTCTCCACTGATATCGGTCTTTGTTGGTCTGGTCAACTGGGCTGATGATATTGCTCCTTGCCAACGTCTAAATCCATTCAGCATCATTTCTCTTGGTCCGCCTCTCCCTCTTTTCCCACTGATCCTTCCAGTTGTCACGATGTTGGTAAAACGCATCATATTTCTGGTGCTCGGATGCTTAATTAGAACATTAATCCTAGACACCGTCACTGGAAAATGAGACATGGGGAGACCAAAACCAAGACAGGCATATGCCATGAAAGACGTGCTGGGCATAAAAATGCAATCTTATTAAAACTTTTCTGTGAACTGTTTTCTTGTTTCTGTGTTAACTCTTCCATGACATAGAGACGTATCATTTTGAAGAAACAATGGCCATCAAGCGGCATTGTACTGTGCAACGTTTCAAGTGGTTTGATTGATTGTTTTCATAGTCGATATAGTAGCACGCCGGGCAAATCTGTAAATGCTCCGTCTCTCGAATGGATAACAGCACTCGCTCTAAAACTTCTGGTGTGCTGATACCGAGGTAGCGGGTTCAACCCTCTACACTAGTCAGTTTGACAAAAATGTTGACTTCTCGTCCTTGACTTGAGAACGTGAATTACAAGTACCTCAGAAGTCGGAGTTGGTTCGACGGATGGAGAGGGACACTGGTAATCATCATCATCATGAAGTGCCGTGCCGGTTGGCGTAGGCGTTCATGTCTCTCCACAGATCTCGGTCTTTGTTGTTCTGGATCAACTCTGCTGATGGTATTCCTCCATGCCGTCTCAATCCGTCCAGCATCATTTCTCTTGGTCTGCCTCTGCCTCTCTTCCCCTCGATATTTCCAGTTGTCACGATGTTCTCCAATGCCTCACTTCTCATCACATGACCAAAGAAAGCTGTTTGCCTCTTTCTTATTGTTGTATATAGTGTTCTAGTTTCATTAGTCTCTTTCAGGCAATCGTTGTTAGTTACTCTGGCAGTCCAAGGAATTCGCAACATTCGTCTTAAAAACCACATCACAGTTGCTTCTAAGTTCTTCCTAATTTGTTCATTTACATTCCAAGATTCGCTGCCATACAGCAAAACTGGTTCTATACAGCATTTTAGCATTCTCTTTCTTACATTCATTGATAGCGACTTATGCAAAGATACTCTCATTTTCTGAAATGCGGCTTTTGACTGCCCTATTCTGCTCTTAATCTCTGTTGTACACTGGTAATAGGGAAAGCTACTCCTGTACACTGGTAATAGGGAAAGCTACTCCTGTACACTGGTAATAGGGAAAGCTACTCCACACGCGACATTTAGCCCAGTGGACTAGAAGTAGTAGCACGTGTATGGACTACACTTTAATTCAAGACAGTTAATAAATAAATACACACGTATTCTTTGGCGCTCTTAGAGGTATGCTCAAAGCGAACAACGCAAAAAAGGTGGTAGAAAATGGCACTAAAATGTAAACATCTGAAGCAACACGATGTTGCTTCTATAAAGTTCATATATATGCGTTAGTGTTCACTCTATACGACACGAAGTAACGACTTGGTTCCTTCCATCTGAAAGACAAGAAACAAACTCATTCCATGCAACTTCATGAGCTTTCGACACAAAGAGTAACAAAATTTTGTCTGGTGTGTCATCACTGTGACCATAATGGAAACTTATTCATTCGTTAGCTAAGTAAGTGTTTGTTCCCTGGGCTCGCAGAGCCGGCATGGAACAGCTCTGACTACCTAGTTTCCGAATGTTCTTGTGACCGGAACAGCTCTGACTAGCTAGTTTTCCGATGTCCGTCGTGCCTGGAACAGCTCTGCTTATCTAGTTTTCCGAATGTCTCTTGTGTCCCCGCAACAGCTCTGACTAGCTAGATTTCCGAATGTCGTTGTGCCCTGAACAGCTCTGATTATATATGTCTTCCGAGCACAACGAAAGCACATGTCCGAATCGAAAACTCGCCGAGTGGATATGGCTGCAGACGGCCTGGTTTGTGCGGGCGCGGCCCTGTAGCGAAACGAAATGCCCAATATATAGAAGTGAGGAATTAAAGCAGCCATGAGCAGGACGTGAAGATTCCCTCGGTGAGCCCAGCACCAGAGCACTATGTGCGGCTCTGCAACTTTGAAGCAACCCTGGATGGCGGAGAATGCCATGGACTGTCCCTGCCTTCCATTGAGGGATGATCGTGACGTATTCGACCGTTTTAACTGACCAGCTAAGATGTGGACGACAACTGTGAGAGTCCCTCGGGAATGCTAACCTGGTCAAAAATGCACGATAAAGTCGGATTTGTTGGTTTTAGGAGTTTCAGCACAAGGGTGCCTAACCGGACACACCGCAATTACATCTGAAAAAAACATTTCCGGATGAACGCAGAAGAAGAAGAAGATATATAACTCATAACAACACATCATATGTTAGCTAATCTGCAGCTTCAATGAACAATTTAAGCTTTGTCATGCAAGCACAAACGCTCACCATTTGCTCTCACCTTTTCCATCCAGCATATCCTTTAAAAAGAAGACGTGCCCTTTATAAGGCAAACAAAAATTAACTAAAACAAACCAGTAAATTTAAAGTAAAAAGAAAGCACTTACCGAAATAAACTCTCCTGGAAACTCATGCATTTGGCAACTGACTGAGGCTGGGGCAACTAACTGAGACTGGGGCAACTAAGACAATTATGTTAATAATTTTTCCCTGTCGTGTAATCGTAACCGACTTCTGCCAGTCTAATCGAGCCAATGTAATGAAATGTCATGAACGAACACACTATAGACGTGAAAACGGTCTTGAATGTGCAGACGATAAACAAGATGCAGGTAATATTGTTTCTTTCTGGATGAGAATATCGTTATGTAATTGTAAGTGAGTAGAATTTCCTTCTTCTTTTTCTTCCTTTGTCCTACAATGTAGGCGTTCAAAACGTTGCAAAAAGTTGGAGATGTAACTTGTGTTTGGCGTCTTGTTGATTGTACTAACGTCATATATGATTTCTTCAAAGTCTCTTTTACTCCCTTAGCCAACTCTTTCTGGGTTTTCCCCTCGCCTTGTATCTCGATGTCTCAAATAGAACACTCTAGCCGTTTGGGTTTATCTTGTTCCATTCTAACTAATGTCCTAACTATTTAATTCTTTTGTTCTATAAAGTCGGTTTTAAAAACAAAAGAAAAAAAAAAAGTCCGTGCCCCCCCCCCCCCCCCCCGTTCTTAGTTTCTCATTTTTCGCTCAGTGTCTTCTTGTTTTTCCAGCTACGTTTCTTATGCATGCCAACTCACATGATTTTGATTTACACCTGTGTGTTTCTAGAACTGTCCATGTCTGGCGTTGTAACAAAAGAGTTGGGACGAATAAAGCGTCTGTCAGCTTCTTTTTTTTTTGTATGCATGATGATATTTGGATATTTTTAAAAATGTCTGAACCCGTAATATTTGTATGCCTTATTTTTTTGGCTGTGAATCCTCAGAAAGAATGGCTGTTAACTCTTAAGTCGAGGCATTGAAGTTCCGGTTGTTTGAACACTGAATAGGGACTCCATCTGTCGGAGTCAGGGTTTTGTAGAGAATGTTCTCTTTACTCGGTACCAAAGTACCATCTCTGCGGAGCCGTATTGCAGGGTTTCCTTCCCCTCTGCAAACCCAACAACTGGTGGGGTGCGTGAGACGGGTTCTGGAACGTCTCATCTGCAGAAATACTATTAGGATTAAATGGCTGGGATAAACCCCTAAGTGGTCAATTGTTGTCAATAGAGTGTGGGTATTCTTTTGTCAAGACACCCCAAACCCGAGTCCATGTGGAGACCTTGCTTGGATAAGAATACCTAACTGCAGCTCTGCCAAAAGGAAGAAAACTGTAGAACTGCGTGCTTTGATTGCACTCCATATACGGTCTTTTGTGTTCTTTAAAAGTAAACTTTCGAATGACGTTATGTCTGGCTACAGCGGAGCTAGACGTAGGTCCAGACACTAGATTTGAGGCACTCAGCTGAGGGATATGCTGAACGTCTCTAAGTCAAATTCCCCAGATGTGAGGGCCTGGCCGCTACTATCCTCCTGCTCTTGGAGGTTTGATGCTGAGCTGGCCAGCAATCTGCAGCCTACCTTGTTCCAGACGTACTGGTTATCCTTTCCTCTGGAGATAAACAAGGCAAGGCCGAAAGAGGGATCATGCTGCTTGGGCAACACATGTTCTCTGAATCCATGCCCAGGCATTGTGCAATGGAATTCTAGCTCTAGCTCCAATCCCCATACTTTCGTCTGTAAAGACGGCAAGGTGCCACACTTAAGTATATCTTCTGCGTTCATCCGGAGTTTTTTTTTTCTTTTTCGGACGTGATTTGTTTTGTGCCTGTTTACAGCAGAGCTGCGTTCTTGCGCCGTTAGGCCGACACATCCGACTTCTGCGGGGATTTGTTGACGGGGTTTAAACCCTTTCCGGGACTTAAGTATATTATTACGTTCCTCGGTTTCAATATAGTGCCACCATTGGTGTCTTCTTTATCCACGTGTTTGCGTGCCATCTACCCCATCCCGTACAGCCAGGTGTACAGTGTTCAGCACTCACAGGAAGAAGATACATGGGCATTCCTGCTCATTCGGGGAAGTTTGAACTAATTCTGGATCCAACCAAAGAATCATCACGTCTTGCACAAGACTGCTTTGCCTAACTTCCTTGTATAGATTCCCTAGTTCACCAAGCTTTATACTTTAGGACAGGACTAACAGATGCTGTCTGAGACCTCTCCGTGACTTTGTTTTATACTCCCCAAAAAAGGGGGAACTAGCTATAGAAGTTAAGACTCCCTGTCTCGCTTATGCATACGTGGTTCCATGACAATTAAAATTTTCCCTTTTTTTTTTTTTTAAGGATATAGGGGACCCACAGATCCCTCCCAGTGGATTGACATTAGCCTTTAAGGACAGTGCGGGAAAATTCAGAAAATTGTGTTTACGTTGAGTCGGAACAATCCTCGGTAGTTAGAAAACGGATAAGGAATACGTAGCATTGTTTCATCACAGCAAGCAAACAGAAAATAACCAGTATATTTTTTGTGCATGATGTCAGATATTATTGAACAAAATCATTGAAGTGATGGCGGGATATTTTTTTAAATCCAGGGGATGTAAAAACATTTTTCTAGGTTATTAAAAAAAAAAGAGTTGTCAGCCCTTTGTTATGATTTGAAGCTTAGTCTCTTCACTGCTGGCATATTTCTGGGGGACGATTACGCAAGGAGGGGTTTATCAACGTGTACCCCGCTGGTAAGCGTAGGCAGTCATGCTTCGCCATCTTACACGATCACCAGAGTCATAGATCAGCTCGTGTTTTTGTCCGACCATTTCCATGTGGTCAAGCCATCTAGATACTTACTTCTCTGCCTTATCTTTGTTCTTTCCCCTCAATCGTGCCATTTGTCACCAAGTTGTCTAGTTTATTTCTTTTCATGTGCCCAAAAACGCCCGATTGTGTACTTATATAATTTCTCTAATCAGTTTACAGCCGGCTTCGTGGCTTAGAGGTTATGACTTTTCTCCGTAATCTCGTCGGTGACGTGATGACGGTTAGAATCAGCGGTGGTTCGAATAGCATCGGTAACTTACGGGGTATGTGAGCCGGCCGTTCAGAAAGCAATGGCAAACTACTGAGCGTAATCTTGCCAAGAAATCAACATACAGCTGAAAGCTGCTGGTGTTGACAGCGATGTCCTGTAAAGGATATGCAAAAAAAAAAAAAATCAGTTACGGTTTCATGTGCCCATTGACGTATGACTATTACTTATCATTGATGTATTTGGTTGTTCGGGATTTGAGATTTATATTATTAAGCACAACCCACTACTGGCAGCGCTGATCGTATTCTGGCTATGACCTAAGGCCTATCCACGTCAATGTGGAACTTATAATTTCTTTAATACTTATAATTTCTCTAATCAGTTTACGGTTTTCATTTGCCTCTTGTAGGAATTGCTCATTGGTATTTCTATATATCCATGGTATTCTTTGCATTCTAAAGACAGAAACTACATTCCACTGCCATTAGATCTTTTTCAGCTTGTCTACTGTGTTTCCCACGTTCCACACAAAAAGTACAGGCTGTATGTAAATAACGAAGCGCCGTCGTCATTTGGAGGCGACAGGTTCGATGCCGGTCGGTAACTATAGCTTTCAAATTTTATATTGCCTAGTGCGTCTTCTAGTCTCTACTTCCTTCTTCGCCTTCTGTGAACGCCAAATAATACTGTGTGTGTTTATGTAATTGTCTTATTCCCCCACCCCACCTCCATTGTTCTAGAACATCGGATTTTCCTTCAGGATCTCCTCTCTCTATGGCGAAATAATAGATCAAAGAGAAGCCAGGAATACAAATCAGAGGTTGTGATATAAACAGTCTACGTGTGCAGATGACACAGTATTGATCATGTATAATACAAAAGATCTACAATAATTGCTAGACATTATAGAACAGAATGCAATGAAAGGGACTCTCCTTGAATATCAATAACACAGTAAAATAAAAGATAAAAGATAAGATAAAAGATGAAAAGTGAGGCATTGCAGAATATCATGCATGACTGGAAAGATAACAAATGAAAATATTTTCAAAGGGTCACCAATTGGGGACACAGGGCCTGTCATACAATAGGCCCTTCCATGACATCTTTCATACACCACATATACCCACTCACAAACACTAAATCACTCATACTTCCTCTCTCTTCCAAGAGAGACAGACCAAGAGAAATGACACTGGGTGAACCCAGAGTGCCATGGAAGAATATCACCAAGAGTTGAACCAGAACAAAGAGTCTAGCCTACGCCAGCTGGCAAGGCACTTGATGATGAATGATGAGGTGGTACTCATGTTAATTTACTCTGGTGATTCTAGCAGTAAATTTACATAGTGGGCAGAATGTTGGGGTTGATCACATAACAGAAAACTACAACTCAGATGCGATGTCTGAGATTACTCAACGTCATTATATGTATTAATAACATCAACTATGTACTTGCGTGTCCTGTTCATAACTTATTCACACAAGTGAATCTTCATATCTCTATCATAAGCCAATGTCCCAGGTCATTGTCATGTCCATGGCATCTTGAATCCCAATGGAGTTATAATGGGTAGAAAGAGAAATTCTTGAAATCTACATTACCAGCCACTTTAAACTTTCTCCATGCATTAATGTCGTTTTAATCCGCAGAATAATTTTCCTCAAGTTTATTTCACTATTTTTGAATGCCTTTCGCTTAGTTGATGGATCAACATCACGGCACACTGGTGCAACCCTTAAGTGCTCTGCTCTCCTAACTCAAACCTGAGTCTGGAGAAACTCAACTCAGTGCACAGAACTCCGTAGCACAGGCGAGGATCCGGATATACTTAGGTAGATTTTTAACTCAAAATTTTGCCTGGACATCGCTGTTAGGCTACTCTTTTTTGATTTCCAACTGCCACGGGATTTTTTATGTGCGCAACAGTACACATGACTTAATTTTCATTAAAACGTGTTTTTTTCACACAATTTCTGCCATTTCAACCATCTGCAACCTAGACATTCAAAACAGCTCACTTTCTGTGTATTTCTATCCACTGATTACATCTGGTGACATTTGTTTTAAAACCAGTTCTCTTATTTGGCTTTGTTGTATTGAGATATAGACATGGTTGATAAGCATGAAATACCACTGGATGAGTGCAATCAAAGGATAGAGCAATGGGACAACATATGATGGACAATGTGCTCTGCTACATGCTATTCATTATGACCAAGTAACTTCTGCATTGTCTTGATAATTTTCTAAGCTTTCGTCATTTATTAAGTTTAGTACAATTATTCTACTGATAATCTAACATGCCTTGAGTCACCATTTTTTTGTTCCGGTTTGCATATGTGAAAGCCCCAATCAGAAGATTCAGATTCTCCACAAGTGTGGTCTATACACGCTACTTCTGATTTTTTTTCATGTGGATTAGCTTTCCTTTTTACTAATGTCCTTCGCATCAGGCTTCACGAGCGCTTTTATCCATTCAGCCCTTCTACCTCCCCAATTTGATATGAACCTTTCCCCTAACAAGGTATGCAGGTTTAATTTTTCTTTCCTCAAAGGCAATATTTCATGCAATAGAATATTTGAATACCTCATGTTCTGCGTCAATTTTCATATAAATGAAATCTGTTGTGAACAAACTTTACGCCCACGTTTTATGCTTAATTTCTGAACGGCTAGTTATTCAATAGATCATTGATGTACTTCACATTCATCCGATTAATCATTTAACCCCTTTACTAATTAATTTCATCACTTGAACAGTGTTTCAAATGGGAATATCATTATCCTAGTTGATAACAGTATTCATAATATTCAGTTAACTCTGTGCATTCATTTGAACTGTATTTTAAACAGGAAGTCACTGCCCCACAGGCTTGCAACCAAATGAAAAATGACTTGATGTGCTAACTGAATATTCAATGTGTTTAATTTGTGTGACACTAACAGATTGCCTGTCCTAATTCTCTAAACCAGTGGCTCTCAACCGGTGGGGAATTCCCCACAGGGGGGGGGGGGGGGGGGGGAGAGAGGGAAGAAAGACTGATTATTGCAAAATTGCGTTAATACAAGAACTTTTGATGTTTTTCCGTTCATACTGCATGGTTCTGTGCGTCTCACCCTTCTAAAATTCATTTTAAAAAGTAGACCTACAAATCATGTTTTATGTGGACATCTAGACTTTTTTTTTGGTATGTGCTATTAAATTTAGCTTCCATTATTACGTATACTGTGTAGGGGCGCTGCTATTTTTAGGTAGGAAATATGAAAGGCGGGGAATGAGGTTCTAAAAATGTGAAGGGGGCACGGGCCAAAAAAGGTTGAGAACCACTGCTCTAAACAGTCATTCAAGCTTCAATGTTTAAGTTTCAGACTAAAGATTCAGGTCTCCAGTCACCCACCAACTGTCTTGTCCCATAATACTTTTAAACTCCCTATCTTAAACAAATGCTCTATCTGGTGAAGCAGTGCCATGCGGGAATAGCATGTTTTATCCGGAGTACCAAGGATAGAAATGCGGTAGTGGCGTGAATAGGTTGTAGTAGACAATTTACATATGCTAAATGTGTCCTGCAAAATGTTTGCATGGCACATATAGTATGCGTAAATTGCCTATCACAACCTATTTACAATCTTTTCTTACTCTTCTGTGCTTTCCCTGCATGCCTCCATATCTTTAGTAGACAGTCCATATGTACCCATGGTGTTTTAATTTGCTAAATTTTCTTATTGTATCAAACCTGTTTTACCTTCTGTTTAAAGAAGTACTCAAATGGTTCTATTTATTTAAATTGTTAATTCATTTCTTTACTTCTTTATTTGCTTTAACTTGCATATTAACTAGTCAAACAAGATTGGTCCCCAATTTATGGGGACGTATACAAACGAACAAGACATACTACACAAGACACATATCAATTCAATTAGTTTATTCCTCACATGAAAAATAATACACCATAGCTTGATGTAATAGAACCGCAGATTACTGAAAAATAAAAAGAAATTAAGAAATTATAAAATATTCGATCACAGCTTAAAATCAACACGTTAATAATTCAGTGTTAATGTCATTACTAGCGAAATAAGATAGAAAAACAATTCACAAAGTGTGACACACATCACATATGGAGAAATAATTGTACAATGTCGTAACTGATTTGTATAATGCATAAAATGACAATGTGGGACAATTTAACCAATATCAAATTTAGATGTTTTACTATAATAAGTGTTAATGCAAGTAATAACAGAATCATTGTCATGCAGCTGGTTCATTGCAGTATGTCACTCCTCACGTTTTCAGTACTGTTCCTTCCAAGCCCCTGACATTTAATATAAGGTACTTCAGTTTCCAAGACTCGTTCAGCATGTTTTCTTCGATGCTCAGATTCAGACAATTTCAGTATCTTTCTTTTTCATAGTCCACAATATTCTGGGAACTTTTGTTCTGTTGGTGTCTACAATTGTGACTGACGACACTAGAAAAATATTTCATCACAGCTTTTCCTAGCTGTCAAATTATAACATACTACTACTGGACCTATTTGAGAGACATACATGCTGATGACCAAGTATTTTTGGTAATATGGCCAATAACATGCTGGTTGTCTTTACTTCCCAGGACATTTTCCATCCCCCCAGTGTAGGCCGAGTGGGAATGTGAATCCATGACAGCTTTAACAACTTCGGGGGCTTATGGGGGGCTGAGTGGTCATGAGGTATGATGTCCGCCTTGAGTGCTGGAGGTCCCGGGTTCAGGCCCCGGTGAGGACCGCGATTTATTTTACAACATCCACCTGGACTTCCAGCAATAAAATTTCCCGTCTCTGGGTAGTGAGATCGGACGCCCGTGTGTATTGTTGCGCACGTAAAAAGTCCCTTCGCAGTTGGAAATCGACAAAAGAGTAGCCTAATGGCACTGCCCGGGCAAAATTTCGAGTTAAAAATCTACTCGTATTTCAAGATCCTCGCTGATGCAACGGAGTTCGTGCATTGAGCTGAGTTTCTCCAGACTCAGGTTGAGTTAGGAGGAAAACGGAGCACTTATGGGTTAAACCGTGTGCCATATTGATCCAACGACTAAACTAAACATCAACTTCGATGGAGATTCCAGCACATGACCACAAGGTCAGTTAACTTTGAAACTTAAATTTCAATTATATTTGCAGCCTTCTTGTGAAAATGTATTGCTGCCTATTACATGTCTATGTGCATTAAATGAAGTATCCATTATATTTTTCTTATAAAGAATGGTTGTGAGAGATATAATGGACAAACATGCAATTTAAATACGCAATATAGATTTAAGTGATTACTAATTATGATATGTAGACAATTGGATAATCACTGATGAGACTAAATCAGTTACTAAGTCTAATTTAGTACTACTGTCTGAGGTCTGCTAAATAAAATAAGATTTATCACCAAGTCACTTCAGAATATTTTAGGCATGTGTAGATTGTCCCACATCAATCACAGCTGGTATACGACAGCAGAGATGATCAAAGCCAATAAAGGCATCACAGTATGTCTGCCAAATAAGTCAGACTTATGTTTCTCTCAATCCTCAGTGAAAGGAGCAACAAACACATACTAGTCTACCCTGATAGAAACATGTAAGGGTGATCATATGCCTGGGTTGTGCTTTATTATACACCTCTTCACTTCAGTACTGGCATTCTGTGCGAACACTTGATCTCCAATGTGATGAATCCAAAACTTTGCTCGCCAGGACTAGCATGCAAGTGAACACACACATCTTGCATTCTTTAGAGTTGTCCCAAGCATCTTAGTATGTGTTGCTTGCCAACCAGGAAGTAAAGTTTTTCAGGTCATTTAAGAATGTCCAGTCAACGGGTTTAATAAACACACAAACAGAAAAGAAGAAAAAAAACTCCCAGGCAATTACCTTCTTCTCCTTGCCGGCACCAACTTTGGTCTTTGCGGTACCTCTCACTTTCTTCTGTCTGTTCTTTCTTTCCTTCCTCTGCTTTCTGCCTGTTCTCTTGATTTCTAGCAATCCATGCTGTAAAAGATTAAATGCATAATTTAGACCAAATGTGCACCATTCATACAACAAGAGATTTACTTACGGAAATTGTATGCCTTGACTTCCTGCCACAAGCCCTGATCTACAAGTGATTTAACATTTGAGGTCCTGTCAACGGGGGGAAAACCCATGAACCTCATTAGTAGTTATGTACCCCTTTGCACACCTTAAAGTGTATTGGGCGTATGGTGCTACGCCCATATTTTCAACGGCTAACTGTCGCTCCACTGAGTTATGCAGTCAATGTAACGCTGAATAACTTCACTTGCCAAGGAATTCCCTGATAGCTACTGTGACAGTCTTTAGTCACAGCTGTACATTTTATGGCAGTGTGTACACTCAAATGACTGGATTCCAGAAGATCTGCCCATATGTGTAAACAGTCTCCCATTACAAGTGTGAGAAGTAAAACACAGACAAAATTACCAGCTGAAGGTTTGACAGACAGGCATGGAAATAAGGTGTCAACAAGAAAAAGAAAATTAGACATGGGTTTTGGACAAATGAGGAATAAACTAGAAATGAGCAGAAAGGTGGAGATATCTGGATGACTAAGTCACTTAACCATAATAGGAACAGATCTGATGCAAGACTGGTGATTGTGAGATGGCACACTGATTACCCATGCATATCGACATGGCATGATCACGAAGCAGACTTGCATAAGTAAAAGGACAGATTGTAATATTTCGTTATTAGCAAAATTCTAAAATTACGATGATTAGCAAACTGAACAGGAAAACATTCAAGGTGCAATAATCATAACTATAAATCAAAGACTCAAAAAAAAAAGCATGGCCACCAATCAGAAAGACTAAACACAATACAGTATTTTTTAATCTGTATATACAACACATGGCGTTACTGAACTTACTCGTGCTAGTCTGTATTTAGGCTCAAATTTCTTGGCCTTGTCCAAGGTGTCATAAACCAAGGCAAATCCAGTAGTTTTACCACCGCCAAAGTTAGTCTTGAACCCAAAGCAAAAGACAACATCTGGTGTGACTTTGTACATCTTGGCAAGCTTTTCTCTGATTTCTGTTTTGGGAAGAGTGGCTCTGCCTGGATGAAGTACATCAACCACCTGAAAATGAAAGATTCAAACCGTAAACACTAGGTCATATAACTGCATTATGTATCACACTATAACACTACTACAACACAAATTAAAGGTAATGTTAAAAACTTTCAATGTGAGAGATTTGTTGAAAAGGTTTGTAAATTCCACTAGGTGTGTGACATTGCAAATGTCCTCAGAGACAACCAGACCTGTATAATTTGTCCTCAGGTCAGTTGTGTAGTATTTCCCAGGACAATGCAAGGGCCCATTACTTTCTTGTAAGGGTAGGATTTTTCATCATCTGTACTAGTCAGTCGGACAACTCAACGTAAGATTACATAGAAAATCAACCTAGAGTTGAGCAAAACCTGCTAACGACATTCATATATATATATATATATATATATATATATATATATATATATACATACATAATTTCCAAGTAACACATCATTACCCTATTTGGACAACAATCACCTTCAATTTAATCTTATTTGTTGCTGGCCCGGTCACAAGATTATTAATCTGAGCCAGAGATGGACCCTAATATAACTTTTGAGGTAATCGAGGATGGGGTAATGGTAAAATGAAAAAAGTTACATTATGAACGTACAAAGCAATATTTTTAGAGGAATAGCTGCCAAGAGTTGTCCTGGTTCAATTCCTAGCAGACAGGAGTTGGTTAGTCGAGGTTCCAACTTCACGGCAACGGGTCATCCCATTATGCTCCGTTCCTGTGCCAGTGATTATCACCAAACTGCTCCCCATTGTCCAATACAGGAATGGTTTGTCAACTAGTATGGATCGGAGACCACACCCAGACTCATAAAAATACTTGACAATATTTATGGAATAAAAGGCTATGGGAATTGGCTGTCCCATTTCATGTCGTAGCAGAGAATGTGATGGTCTAACAGTTCATATACAAGTAGTATCTCATATGGGACTGAACAGTTTCACAAGTAACTTTCATACATGGCAATGTTTGTAACTGTTAGCTCTTAGGTGAAAGATGGGAGTTGGCATAAGTCCAGAGGCCACAGAAGTGGAAATCCAGCAACTAATTCAAGATAATGCTTGCCCGGGTGATGTGATTATATACACAGATGGTTTGGTGTTGAGAGGCAGAAGTGCCTGGGGGTTCTTAGCAAAAGCTAATGGTCGCCGTTTGGTGCAAGAGAGCCTGGCCACAACAGCTAGCTTAAGAATGGAGGTGGAGGCGGTCAGAGCGGCTTTCCGCTGGATGGAGAATACGATACACACACACATCGTGATTTTAACAGACTCAGAAAGCATGCTGAGTAGGGTGAGGACAGGCAAGCTTTGCGCAGAGTGGCTTGCTTCGCGGTCACGGGTGGCAAGCATCATCTGGATCTTTTCTCCGGGGCATGCTGGTGTGCTAGGGAATGAACAGGCGGACAGACTGGCTGGCTCTGCATAACTGGGTGGAGTAGTGATGCATGATAAGACATGGTTGTGGCCTTGTGGGTGCACATGTACACCCAGGAGGAGCAAATGGACCACTATGGTCTGGCAAGAATGCGACAGCGAGCAGTGATGGGGGGGATCTGGCCGACAATAGACGCTCAGAGGAAAGCAGAGACGGGCATATAATCAGATTGCTACTGGTACTATTAGTGTTGGAACTTCGTTGGCTGCTGAGGATGGGGACGGAGTGCTTATGGGAATGCCCCGCTTGCTGTGATGTCGGTTCCTAAATCGATCAATCAATCAATCAATCTTCCGATTTATTTTGGCAGTTGAAAATGATTTGCTTCTAGGTATGTAAATAATGCCTTGGGACAACTTTGGTACATAGTGCTAAGACATTTTATAGACCAATCAGCACTCAATAGGTTATGCGGTTAACATGAGGGTATGAGTTTTTTTGCGCTCGCTTTGAAGTGTAGTTCATACACACTATAGTAGTGTCTGGATTAACAGTGTCCCTCAGCCATCAGACCACTCTTAACTTCACATGTACTTACAATTTACATCCCCAAGTCAAGGACGAGCAGTCAACATTTTAGTCTAGCTATCAGGTGTAGGGGTTGAACCCCTTACTTCATCATCAGCACACCGGATGTTTAAGAACACACCAAAGTCACACCATACACACTATAGTGTGTGGACTGAATTTTGCGAGTGGATTAACTTTCCCTATTATCCCTATTAACTGTGTCCCTCGCCATCAGGTGAACCCACGCAGACTTCAGAGGTAGGGTATGACAGTATTATATCATTTACGCACCCATTGCACTACGAGTACGAACAGACTGAAAATGTATACATTCAGATCAGCTTTCAAATACATAAAACACGAACAACATAATGCAAAATAATACTTTTGCAACAAAGTGACATGTCATATACGTACCATCTGCTTTCTGCTGAGCAGCCTGTTGGTCATGTACTTCCTAGTTCTAACAGTAGCTACGCTGTCAGCCTGAAATTAACATGTTAACATGTCAATTAACCTATGTCATCCATAGAAATACGATACAATATACACAATATACGTAAGTAGGCTAGGTGGTAGTTTTACAAAATAGACTAATCGCTGATACAAAGAACAATCCTGCTGAATCTTTTTTTTTGCACCCCCTCGCTTTTAACACAAGTGTTGTCCCATACACAACACTTTTAGTAGTGATGGACTTAACTTTGCATGTGGATTAGTTTTCCCTATTCAATTAACAGGGTCCCTCAGCCATCAGAGGTACTTGTAATTTATGTCCCCAAGTCAAGGACGAACATTTTAGTGCAGCTGTCCGGTGATGGGGTTGAACTGAACCCCTTACTTCGGCATCAGCACACCAGATGTACACACCTTATCCATTCGGCCATGCTGACCTCTGCTCAAACTATTCTATAAAAGATAATCTCATCTCATGTTCCTCTTGTACCTTGCGGTATCGAGGTGAAGTATAAACTTCGTGAGAGTGCCCGATTATGGGCTTAAGCAGGAAAATGTTTGAAATAGTATATTAAAGAATACTCCCAAGAAGGTTATTTTGTTTATTTACCATTTTCAATACTTCTGCGTTCATCCGGAAAGCTTTTTGTGACGTGATTGCGTTGTGCCTGTTCACAGAAGAGCTGTGCCTGTTCACAGAAGAGCTGTGTTCTTGCGTTGATAGTTTGACACCTCTGACTTGTGGGCATTTGTTAACCAGGTTAACCTTCCCGGCCATTTTCAATACAGTACCCATCTAGTAGCCTAAATTGTGGCAACATACGAGTGGGAAAGACTTGGATTAGAACACCCTGTGTGGGGGTATTCTGTGACCACATTAATCTGACCCGTAACAATGGTATGAGTATCAGTAAATTTGGTGGCACGGTCCGGTTCTACTGAAGAGTTCGCTGATCTGACCACTGCTGTTTGCTGATCGGAGCATAACTGCTGTTATCGGACCTCTCACTGATCCAGAGAGGACTCATCAGGAGTTATGTATTTTATATTAATAATTTCAATTTCATGATTACTGTAGTGCATACCTTATACACATTCATCATTATCATCAATTGAAAAACATCAGATGACTAATAATATGATTAGTAAATAAATGATGTAGTATTTTAACCCATAGTTCAGTCGTTCCAATTGTGCATACGTGTTGTGTGTGTACATTGGTGGGGGTTACTTACACACCAAGGAAGGGAGCAGTCAGGGAGAAAAACCTGTACTAGGATAGTTGTCAATTACTCTTAAATTTAGACTTAAAAATCTATCTCAGCTAGCATTCTCCTTCCTACTCCTTGGTGAATATCACCATGAAGTGTCCGATCGAGAATATGTGCCTAGCACGATATGCAACGGCAAACTCCCCAAATTATTTATTTACTTTACATAGGTTTCCTGCGTGCTATAAAACCCGACTAAGTGGGTTGGCAGACTTGGAACAAGCCTCTGGATGATAATCCTGGCTCATTTTCAAACTACACCACACTAGACTAGTACTTGTTTCTCCGTGTGTTCATGTTACAGAATTGTCTTTATCAGGAGATGCAGTTGTGTGGGGACCTGCCGGTCTTAGGTGTGAGGGTTTGTACCCACATGGCTCTAGGCTGATGGTAGAAAAGTCGGTGGCAATGTCGGCCAGCTAAATAGTCACACTGCGATCAAGAAAATGCGCCCAGCACCATATACACATGTCCAATATATGCAGCAGTATGAATAGTTTATTTTTTATTTGTAACCTGTTAACAATAACACTGACACTGCAATAAATGCGGTTGAATAACAATGTCGTTAGCCTGTAATTCTGGTATTTTCAATTATAACAATTCACTAAGAACACTTAAGTGAAACATCAAGGAGTAACAGTTTACGATCAAGCCACGTTTTATTCGCAGAGCATCCGAAATCCGTTGAAATGTATACAAAACGCAGATTAAATTACTGTTAAGATATGTTACACCAAAGCTGGTTTAGTTTTTAGTTTGGAAAATTTTGCTTACGAACTATGAAATAACGTTTGTTTTTTTTACCATAAGCTACTTTGTGCTTCACAAAATAATATTACTGGCGCACACATTTTACATAAAACTTTTTCAAGGAAATTTATTGTAAAACCTATTGTCGATATGACATTATTATTTCATTAAAATAGAACGCTACCATCGTATAGATTATAAATCCACATTAAATGTTTGCACTTGCTAATAATATAATCAAACACACGTACCATTTCAGTATAAAATGCCTCAGATGTAGAGATTCTAACTAGATTATGCTACAGTGGTTTCACTCACCATGTTTACGCTTTGCGGTACAACGGAAAAAGGAAGTGTAGTGGGTGAAATCAAATGACCATGAGCGTGTTTATCACTGCGCCGAATGGCTGGCGGGCTATTTCCGTTGACTGTTCCGGTGGGACGCAGAGGTGTTTCCAAGGCACCAGGGCCGGGTTATATACTGGCCAAGACCTATTGACGCGTCCTCGTCGAGCGTCCTGGGCAACAGGTCCCTTCGGGTTGGCAAAAGTCAGTAGGATCGCCGATTCCTCCGAAGTCGGAGAGTGTCTGCCTGTACGGCGAGGAACCACCAGTCTGCACACCAATAAGCCAGACATGGGACAACGGATACTCACGCAAAACTCAGGTCCTGTATGACATCACGTGATCACACTGATGTTGGACACCAGGATGCCTTCATCCGACATACAGGACTTCGCGTTGGAGCTCAAGCCAACTAACACAAGCAAGCAAGCAGACTGTTCCGGTCCTGAGTTATGTATTACACACTCACATACACCCCAGCTAAGCGAAACACAGCTTGGATTTAGGAAAAACAAAGGATGCACAGATGCCATTTTTGCTCTTAGACAACTTATAGAAATATCAATCGAATTCAATGAAACACTCTACTTAGCCTTTGTCGACCAAGAAAAGGCATTCGATAGAGTAGATAGAAACAATCTGTGGGAAATCCACAATATGGAGTGAGTACAGATCTAACAAACCTATGTAGAAGTTTATACAACAACAGTTAATGCATAGTGAGAGCAACTGGAGGACACTAAGACCCCTTCACCATAAGATCTGGAGTACGACAAGGTTGTGTCCTGTCCCCTCTCTTGTTCATAACATATATAGACAACATATGTAAAGAAACCAGCCAAGCAGAGACAGCAAGAATACCGCATGACGAGAACACAGAAGAAGAACCATCTGTAAATCTAACCATTAGAGAACTCCTGTTTGCGGATGACCAAGCACTAATAGCAAAATCAGAAGCTGAATTACAAGACCACATGAATAGTCTAAACGAAATGTGTAGGGAACATAACATGAAAATTAGCACAAGCAAAACAGAGGTAGTGACTATAATAACTAAAGAAGAACAAACACCGACAATTCACCTAAACGAACACCCCTTGAAACAAGTAAAGAGTTTCAGGTACCTATGAAGTATAATATCATCAAATGGCAGATCAGAAGACGAGATCGAAGATAGGTGCAATAAGGCAAAACTCATTGGACAAATGGCACCAATACTAAAGAACACACATGTATCAATAACTACTAAGAAAGCACTATACAACACAATCTTCCTGCCAACTCTATGCTACCAATGCCAAACCTGGACAATGACAGAAAAAGAGAAAAGAAAAATCACAACAACAGAAATGAGGTTCCTGAGAAGAATACTCAACGTATCAAGAAGAGATAAGATCAGAAATGAAGAAATCAGGACTAAAGTGGGGGTTAAAGCAGCACTAGATTTTATCAGAAAGCAGCAAGTCAAATGGTTTGGCCATGCAAGTAGGTTACCAGTCAGCATACCACAACAGGCAATGATGTACAGACCAGATGGAATCAGAGGAAGAGGCCGACCACGTAAACGTTGGACGGAGGGAATAGCAGCGTCCATGGGAATATCGATATATGAAGCCCATAATCGGGCACTCTCACGAAGTTTATACTTCACCTCGACACCGCAAGGTACAAGAGGAACATGATGAGATGAGATGAGACACTCGCATTATCAATAACTAAGTATACAGATAAATAGCACAACTCTGAAACAAGTTAAAGAATTCAAATGTCTTGGAAGTATGATCACAGAAGATGGCAGATTGGACATCGAAATCAGATGCCAAAAAGCTAGTGCACTTACATATCAAATATCACCCTTACTGAAACATCCAAATATACCCAAAACCGCAAAACAACAGAAAATAAACAGCATATTCACACCAACCCTGTGCTACCAATCTCAAACTTAGGCTTTATCCAAATCACACTTTCGCAAAAATCAACACCTGCGAGATGAGATGCCTGAGGAGAGCTGCCATCATAACAATCCGAGACCGAGTAAGAAATGCTGTTATCAGACAGATAGTGGGATCAACACCTTGTGCCACATTTATTGAAAGACAGAAGATCAAGTAGTTTGCTCATGTCGTTAGAATGCAAACCATCAACTACAATCACTGGCCTTACATCAAAGATCATCTGCGACGAGACCAAGAGGACGTACAAGAAGAAAATGGATTGACGACATCAAAGACATTGTACAGTCACACGGAATGACACCATCCAGTGCCGCCCATCGTACGCTGGAACGCAAATTATCCCCCCCCCCCCCACGACGCTTGACGGCAGAAGTGGAAGATGATGATGATGATGATTATCAATAACATATAACAAACTAAACTATCTTTTGTGTCTATTATTTAATTGATCCTTCTTCGGTCTACATTAATGGTCATAACTGAGACATCAACTGAAGGTGGTTAAAACAAAATGACAATAAATTGGAATACGTTTCAGCACAAGAAAACCTTTGTACACGAAAAAGCGCATTGATGATACTATTAACAATTATTTTATAGTTTAATAACAATCAAGAATAAAATAGAATGATGTAGACATAATAAAAAATTTAAAAGACAACCTACTGCTGTAAATGCGGGTGGGAGAAATATATAGAAGGAGGTGAAGATAGAGAAGAGCAGAGAACAGAAAAAAGGGGCGGGGCATGAATAAAACAAATTACTTACTAGTTAGTTAGTTAGTTAGTTAGTTAGTTAGTTAGTTAGTCGACGTTCAAACTTCACGGCAACGGGTTGTCCCCATTATGCTCCTTTCCTGTGCCAGTAAATATCACACTAAATCAGTAGTTCTCAACCGGTGGGGAATTTAGGGTTTCCAGGGGGGGGGGGGGGGGGGGGGGGGGGGGGGGGGGGGGGGGGGGGGGGGGGGGGGGGGGGGGGGGGGGGGCGGGGGGGGGGGGGGGGGGGGGGGGGGGGGGGGGGGGGGGGGGGGTTATCATCAATATCATCATCATCAGCATCAACATCGTCATCATCAACAGCATCATCATCAACATCATATCAACATCATCGATCATCATCACATTATCATCATCAACATCGTCATCATCAACATCATCATCATCATCAACATCATCATCATCATCACATCAAACAACATCCAAACATCA
>JACEFZ010004206.1:20000-37406 GCA_014155875.1 Cepaea nemoralis | reverse complement strand
CTTCCCCCCCATGATTTTTCCCAAAAACTGAGATCCATTGTCCGTCAAAATTTGACCCGGAAGCCTAATCGGAAAAGGCCTCCATCAGTGCGTCCGCCACTCTTTTGGGTCAATCGTGGTCAACGGTATAGCCTCACCCCACATTGTACAGCAATCCCCCATTGTGAGTAATACAGTTCCTCTTCCGAGTCCTGGGAAGTGGCCCCACGATATCATGGCTCCCCTTTCCGAAAGGAGAGTTCATGATGGGCATTTCACCCAACCCCCCGGGTGCTGTCCAGGTTTCGTGCCACCCTCTGGCATCAGGGCATGACTTCACATACCGACGCACATATTGTCTTTCCCCGGGCCCAATAGTAGTGGCGGAAATCCGCTGCATGGTGGCGGCAATACCCATGTGTCCCAAAAGGAGATGGTATCCCATAGAAAATCTGGACCGTGAGTTTTCGGGACGCCCAATGCCCGTATAGGTTGTCCCCCCTTCCTGCTTCCTGTAGAGTATCCTATTCTTCATGTATACTGCCCCTTCCTGGTGGATCAGCACTTTTCTGCAGCTTTTTGTAGCAAGGACGTAAAGTACATCCTCACTCTGGCATTTCGTAGCTCCCCCGGCATTGGGTTAGTCAAAATTGGTCTGCCTCTTCCTTTTTGTTGAGAGCGATCTGCTTGCTCCCATATGGATTGGCTCCTGGGCATTCCAGAAAGACATACGGCAACCTAGGATGACTGGAAATGGATCGGTCAATACAGCGGCCTTGATGTTCCCGTGACGTACTTGAGCGAATCTCCACATTAGCAATGGGAAACTTCATGGTTACAGCACTCTTCTGGCAGCTGTATCTCCATGGTTTCCCCTTGAATTGTTCTGGATGTACCAGACCCGCAAAAATACGGCCTCCCGTCCAGTCCTGTGTCGTATAAACACCCACTGACGACCGTTAACCTTCCCAAATTTCCCATACAGGTGGTTTTTCCTGGTCTGGAGTCTCTTCCTCGGCCTCGACCTTTCGGTGGGCTCCACCCTTTGGTTTCCCTGAGCACACGACGAATTGAGTGTTCCTGACTTTCCCCCACATCAATAGCATTGTGCGTGTTTGACTTGCATTGGTTGCAAACCCTTTCCCGTCCTAGATTTTCTATTGTCGGACTTTAAGAGCTCTCCTGGGGGCGAGCTTCCTTGTTGACCTTGGGATTTCCTTGACAACCTCCTTGGAAGTCACTTTACATGCGCGAAGTGAGGGTTCTTAGCCTTCGTTTGCAGTCCCTCGTATTGTGAGAGGTGATTACAAATTGAAACCCCTTCTCCGACCCCGGTCGTTTAGGTGTAGAGCTTGAAGTGCCTTCTTCCCTCCTTCTTCTTCTCTGAACTATCCTCTGATTTTGCACAAAGGTTTCCCACTTTTTTGTTCCTGAGTTCTGGCTTTCTTCTTTTCATGTTTCTCTTGATTTTGGGTGGTGGAAAGGGTTCCCTGCCTCCCATGTACCTCGACGAATCGTTCTGCTAATTTATTCACGAGGTCAATACTTCCGCCCCTTGTTCTCTCAGGAACGTCCTGAGAGGTTTAGACATTTGCTTTTCAGCTGGTCGACAACCATGAGGTCTTCCAGACTCTCATAGTCATGTGCGAACCCACCCAATCCATCCACTATGGAGATAAGATTTTAGACGCAAACTGTAGGCGGCAAACAACTCCCCGGGGTTCCGTTTCGCTGCTCGAAATTTTTTCCGGTAGGTATGTACGTAACCTCGAATCTTTTCAGCAGAGCCGTCTTTAACTCGTCAAAATTTGTTCTCAGTCCTGGTGGCGGGCGAGTATAAACCTCGTACCCGGTCCCGCGTAATCCCGGGGATAGTTTAAAGATTCCTTTTGTACGCTCCAGCCCCATAGAAACAGACATGGCTCGAAGCGTTGAAGGTCTGGTCAATCTTCTTTTTGCCCTCCTCGTAGACCGCAAAAAAGAAACTTCATAGCATGGTCCCCATGTCCCCTACTGGTGTTGATCCTGGGATGGAGGAACCTCCAACTGCTCCCTCGTTTCTCCATTAGATGACTCTTTAACCGAGTTCCCTCACCCGGTACTCGTGCTTTTTTTCTGTGCTTCCTGTTCGCTTCTAATTTCCTAGCTGTTTGCTCAGCTTCAAATTTCTTAGCTGTTTGCTCAGCTTCCAATTTCTTAGCTTTTGTTCCAACTCCATCCTTCTCAATTCCAGCTGGGCCCTTTCGATCATCCCGTTCTGCTTGACGATACTCTCTCTCCACTTCCTGTATGTAATCCGTTAGAGCAAAACCCCCCCAATCCCATTTTTTCCCCCCTTTCCCTTTTAATTCTAACGTGGTTAGTTTAGGGGTGGCCATTATACAGAGAGGTAAGCTAGCGGTCTAGTAAATTAACTGCAAATTACTATACAGATATATAAAAAGTATAAAATCTAATATTACCACACACAGCACATTCACTCAGTGACAAGAGTAGAATCAGGACCACAGACCTATGCAGAGTGTGAAGTGTGAACAGGAAAATATTAATTAGTCCTAACCCCTACCCACATTCACTCTAGCTGGATTCTCCAAAATGATATCCCCCTCTTATAAAGGATCCCGTGTAAAAAAACCCCGTTGTCGAAGATCCCACTGTCAAAGGTTCCTGCTTCAGGAGATTCGCTGTCCAAGGATTCCGTTTCGGGAGATCCCGCTGCCCAAAAGATCCGTTTACGAGAGATCCCGCTGCCCAAAAGATCACGTTTAGGGCACCCAATAATGTCGTGTCCTCCTTTACAGTGCCGTCCCTGGAGTGAAGGAGCCGACACCCACATTATAATATTTTCCCTTATTCATATCCTGGAGAATCCACCAGCTTCCGTCCCCACACCCATCACCCTTTGGAACCTTTTCCTATCACTCTCTCACTGTCGTACTATCCCCCCCTCTCATATTTCCCCCAAACGAAACATACTCAAAAATCTTGCTTCTAAAATTAATAAAGATAATTTATTAAACGAAAAGTGAAATGTATATGAGACGTGTATGCGAAGAAAAAAGTGTGTCGTGTATTATAACATAAATGTATGTGTCAGCCTTCAAAGTTCAGGATCATAGTGTACACATCATGGCAAGGACACACGACATCATTTAAGTCATACGAAAAACCTCACCCAAGTCGTATCCTCTCTCCAGACTGTCCTCCTCCAGGAACTCTGAGACCATGAGATCTGAATCTCTGTAAATATATCCGTGGAAAATACTAGTATATTTTCCCAACGCAACTGTTCCTAATAGTTTATAGAAACCCGGCTTAATAATTCCCGGGGCAGTGAAAACAAACATGGAACACTGTCCTACTAACAAGTCTTTTGTCTCTTGAAAATGTTCACTAGTTCTCACTATTAACAGTTAAATTTTCTAGAATAAAGGCTTCTTTATTCACTAGATATAGTCAAAGTTTTGATTCCTTGATACGTGGAACAACTACACTTCAATGTTTGTTTTTATCTACTGTGAACATCAGTCCCTACTGATCTAGTCCACATGGGCTGAACCTCCATCCCCTTCAGTGTGTTAACGATTGTATTCACTCAGTAGGATACATATACCATTAGACTCCACCGAGCAATGTGTCTTAACTTCTTCCCTTGCGAAAGTTGCTGGCCCATCTCTCCACATCATAATTTTTCCGGGATCGGATGTTACATTGGGTCCGGGTTCTTCATTCCAACCCGAGGAAACCCGTAAAATAAATCATACAACTTTGATAGCCTCCCCCTCACTGATCTCTATTAGATGATCGTGGGCCATCGGCCTCACTCAGAAAATATAATGAACCCATCAGGGACATATGAACTGACCACATAGGTTATCATCAGGCCCAAAACAAAAAAATCAGCAAACAGAATGCGGGAACCCCGCCACCAGGGACACCTACGGGAAAATCCCAATTATCCCCTCATTACTCAATTCTCAACTAGTAAAGCTTATCAACACTTCACTAATCTATTTTCAACTAACAGAGCCAAGTATCACTTCCCTACTCTAGTTAGTTTTCCACTAAAAGTGCTAATCATCACACTATAGTTTTTACAAGCCTACAGCCCATATTAATTAGAACTAATATTATAATAGGTTATACCTTAAATGGCACTACTGCAGTCCTATCAATCATATCTACATCTGCCATTATAGGCACGTGTAAAATAAGTCACTAATTAACACACGGTAGATATTATTTCCACTAAGCACTGCAGTGCCCTGGCACTCCGACTAGAGCATTTTCAAGTCCCCCTAGTTGGTCCCAACTCAGGTTTATATGGCAAACTACCAAAGTTGGCCACGTGACGTTATCCTTTATACACCCACACAGGTGGCACATTGGCAGATCATCCCCTGTCAGGGATCCATCCCCCCTCTGGCTCCCTCTATGTTAGATCTGTCATTACTGGTTGTGATTCCCAAAACAAGCCAGCGAGTTACTGTCGAGTTCCAACAAAGAGTTTTTCTCAACAAGCTGTCAGTAGCAATCTGCCCCTCTGAGTGATGTCCGGAAACTATATGACATATGGACTGTTTACTTCCGTGCTGAGTACTTCCGTTTTCCATCCGACTTGTCAAAACGATGTATGATTCAGCGCACTCACTTCCTCTTTACATCTGCCCCTGTGATCTCACGGCTTCCATCTGCATTCAAATGTTGACAAACTTGTCAAGGCGCTGTCGGGACCTGTCACCATCAACACCGAATGTTCCAAATCCGTTAGAGATGTACACGTGCCGCTACACATATTGTCCTGGGATTTTGACAACCCATTTGTTTTCTCTGTTAGTAAAAATAGTTGTCGCTGGCAGATAGTCCTTTCAATCAAAAAATCCTCTATAATAATCAACCGGTTAAACACACGGTTTTATTTTGTGACAATATATACCTTCTGAATTATGTAAAGAAATCAGGAGCCTTGGAAAGTGATAAACATAGAACAATTAGTATAATGAATCCCATCACAATGATTCTGCTAAAAAATTATCAAGCAAAGAGTGAGGAAGAAAATACATCCTGAAATAGGGGAAGAACAATGTGGGTTTGTAGAAGAAACTGGTACAGCAATTTCTATGTATATGCTGCGATCAGTTATTGACCGTTCTATCGAAGTCAACAAAGATATACATCTTTGCTTTATTGACTGCACAAAGGCGTTCGATAGAGTATGACATGTAAACATAGTAGAAATGCTTGCAGTATAAACAAATTGATGGAAAAAACATTAGACACCTACATTGGAAACAACAAGCTAACATAAGGATTGATAATGCAGTGGGACACTATCAGCCTATTAAGAGAGGTGTGAAACAGGGATGTGTAATGTCTCCAGATCTGTTGTCCCTATACTATGAAAATATTTTCAGAAATGTAGAATATATAAATGGAATCATCACTGGAGGGCGAAACATCAATAAAATTATATATGCAGATGATACAGTATGAATTGCAGACAATGAGCAGGATCTGCAACAATTAGTAGATGCTGTTGTTGTACACAGTGAACAACTGGGGTTAAAATTAAATGTAAAAAGACACAGATTATGGTCGTCACTGTGAAGAAGACATACCACAATCTAATATACAAGGAAATGGGAATATTCTTCAACAAGTTGAATCGTTACAATTATCTCGGAACAGTCAAAACATCTGATGGGATTGATTGATCTAGGAACAGACATCACAGAATTCGGGGTATTCCCATAGGCGCTCTGTCCTCATCCTCAGCAGCCAGCAAAGAGTTCCAACACGAAAGGTACCAGTAGCAATCTGATTATATGTCCATCTCGCCTTTCCGTGAGCGTCGAGCGTCGGACAGATTCCCTCGTCACTCCTCGCTGCCTCATTCTTGCAGACCGTCATGATCAGTTTGCTCCTCCGAGGTGTACACTTGCTCCCACAAGGCCGCAACCACGTCTGCAATATCATGCATCAATACTCCACCAAGTTTTGCAGATCCAGTCAATCTGTCCGCCTGTTCATTCCCCAGCACACCGGCATGCCCCGGAGAATATATCCAGGCGATGCTTCCCACCCGTGACCTCCGAAGCGAAGCAAGCCACTCTGCACGAAGCAAGCCTGTCCACACCTTCCTCAGCATGCTTTCTGAGTCAGTTACAATCACGATGTGTGTGCATATCGTATTCTCGATCCTGTGGAAAGCTGCAGTGACCGCCTCCACCTCCATTCTTAAGCTAGATGTTGTGGTATCATATGGGAGGTGCCTTGAAGAGATTAGAACAAGAATCGTCATGGCGAAAGTAGCCTTTAGCAAGATGAAAACATACCGACCAATAAAACAATGTCAATTGAAACGAGAAAAAGAGTGTTGAGGTGCTTCATAGGGCCTGTACTTATGTATGGATGTGAAACTTGGACAATAAGCAGTCAAGATGAAAAACATCTGATGGATGTAGAAATGTGGTTTCTGAGGAGAATGCAAAGAATACCATGGACAGACAGAAAACCCAATGACTAAATACTACAGGAAACAAATGAAAATCTAATCTGATTAGAGAAATTAGACGTAGACAGTCAATATTCTAACGAAATGTTATGAGAAGAAATGAACTATAGAACTTCGTGACAACTGGCAAGATCGAATGGGACAGACCAAGGGGAAGACCGAGAAGTAAATACCTGGATGGCATGGCCATATTTATGGTTGAGACAGGAACATTGAGCTGATCCACGACTATGGTGATCTAGTGACATGGCGAGTCATGACCGCCCACGCTTTAAGGCATGGCACATGATTGATTGATTGATTTATTGGTACATAATAAAGAGATCATAAATAATATTTATGAAAAGTATCATCCATGAAGAGATCATATGTGATTTCTCAGAAAATTATCATAGTAGATCCATTCCTAATCATAAGCTACACATAAATACTTTGAATGAATAGGAAATGAAAATTGCATCTCTCACAATGTAAATGAACTTAATAAGTCGACTCGGTCAACTTCATTGCACCGGGTTTTATCCCATATGGTTCGGTCTCTTTTCGCAGCACGGAAAGCGTCGCACAAAGCACGAACTCCGTAGCTCTAGCGACGACCCACAGGAGTCTCCGAAAAATTTAGCTCGTGAACCGAAGGACGTGGCCCGGAATCGAACCAACAACCTTCGGAGCTCCCAACATAGTAATATATTAATTCGAAATTCTCCAAGTTAGAAAAAGAATCACTTATATTATCTGGGTATTTTTCTAGATTTAAATCTCTACTTCTCTTATAACTGAGAATTCACCTGGTAAAACTCCCAAAAGTCCAGTCCCCCTGTACCTTCAGTCTAGAACAGCCGACCTAGTCTAAGGGATACAACCGAGGTAATAATGTACCCCACGCAAGGGCGATTGGTGGCCCTTAACTTCTAGACCTGTTCGGGTGAGTAAAGCTCAACCCAACCGGGTCCGGTAGCGCACGCGCAATAACCTTCTAAGAACAAAGACGGGCTCAGTTGAGACCCGGCCTTGCTAGAGAGAATTTGTGTTTGGACGACTGTGTTAATTCGTAAAAAGGAAAGAGGATGCCGTTGTCTTGCTGTTTGTTGAAGATAACTGTCATAACGTCCAGTGTTGGGACGGAAGCTCCTCAATTCTGAATGCACAGTTTGTCTTAAGGTACGTTAAACATATTTAAATAAATAATGTGTGTCGATACCGCGTTGACCCGAAGCTGTTCGACCGCATGTCCCGCCCGGCGCATAAAGGTCAGTCAGGAGTGAACATGTGGGCTTGTGTTTTAACTCAACACTGCAGGCTAGTTGAACACGATGGAGTGTAGGCCTGTTTTGTACGTTACAATTGTCCAAGTGGATGAACGCGTCGTTATTGCCGCTACAAGTAGTTAGGGAAAATTAGGACAGGCCCAATAGTGTTAGTAGTCCGAGTTCACTCCTGGGCGGCCTTAGAACTCCAACGTAGTCGACGCAACCGGAAGTTCGCGAAGGCGTTGTAGAACATAGGTCGAGTGGGGCATCAGTGAACTCTGCCGAACTAGACGAAACCCATGCGATGGTCGCCGGATGTGTCGAAGGTCATTCGAAGGACATTCCGGGTGTCGAAGTTCGAATCCTTTGGTGTGGCGACCACTGGCTTTGCTGGGCTTTCCTCTTACTCTTTATGTTATTAGTTGCCGTAACGGAACACCATCTTAATATACCGTTGGTTCCCGAGAGGTTGACACTGGAGAAACTGGGGGGATGGGACAGAGCTGATCACAGCCAGCTGAAGACCGTTCCAAATGCTCTGACCCTAACTAGGGGAGGAGGGAACGGGATGTGGACGTCCGCTACAGGGGGATTTCCCTGTATAATCTATTAATTTCCTGGATCGAATCTCGAGCTCCGGGAAACCTAGTGTATAGTGGGTAATCATAAAAGAGAACCAGGGAGAGGGGGCTACCTCAGAGGGAGGAGAATTGGGTTGCCACCGGCCCTCCTTCAGAACCATTATGTCTCTGGGTACTTTTAACCTACTAACCTGGTGTATTGTGTCATTATAAGTCGTTTCAGGACGGAACTAGTTCGCAGACACCCTGACCAGATACACAGCCCTACCCTAGACTGGTTCGAGAAGGAGGACGGTTCAGCCAGCACTTTTTAGGACCCAGACCTAGTTCATCTTTGGCAGTGGATCCTGGTCTGTGAGGCTGCCGGCCGGGTCAAGGCGACACCGGCCTATTCTGAGTACACATAGATAACGTGTAACCCCTGGTGGTAAGTCTGAGTCACGATATTCACACATGGTGTTGTCTTTGGCAGGTTTTACCTTCTGAGAGACTTAAGTGACGGGACCAGAGGAAGATGACTTGGTGAAGGCTGCAAATGGCTGGCTTACCTACGTGACGTGAAGTGATGCTTCTACACCACACCACGTGCCGCGAAGTTACTACACCACAGGCAAGTCTCCGTCTCAATAGTTAAATGAGCTTCAGTCAGTCCACCAAGTATTATGATGGCTGCTCAGGGTGAGTATAGTGTCCTCGTGTCTGTGATCATGTTGACATTGTGACCCACTGGCCTAACGAGTAGAGAAGAACTACACTACCCTTTACTGCAGGATAGCCTGATGTTCCGGGAACAGTCTGCTATTTCGTACTATGAACCTTAGTGACATTCATTAAAGGGTCATCCGCTCCCAGTATTGACTTTGAGAGAAAGAGTCCACTTGACGTGTGCCAACTTTCAGCGCTTATAGGCCCAGTTATACCCATCTTTGATCCCATTAGAGACCACTATCTATTTCAAGAACTTTGACATTGTTATATAGGTGGCTGCCTAGGACCGTTGTTTAACACTGGCCTTATCAGTGAATCTTGAGTGACAGGTCTTCAGAACTGCCCCAGGGGTGTTAGTCCGTAGTCATCCCGTGCCAACTCAACTCGGAGTCACCACATCGACGTGTTAGTCAGTCCAGTGGAGTCTACACCTCGGCAGAGACAGTCTACGCCACGTGTGCAGATGAGTGACCTCTTTAACCTTGTGGTATCGTACACAGAGTACAGTGATGAGTGAGATGGCCTGAGACTAATTCCAGATTGCCATATCTTCTATTGCCTGGCGGCTGCCAGGATTCTCTCATGGACATTTACATTGTTGTCATTCATCTTGTACATTATACCATCAAGACAGTATGTGTAGAGACCAGAGTGGTGTCATCTGTTCTGGAGGCGAAGTGAAAGAGGTATAGTCCAGCGGTTGATAGTGAGAGAGACAGGAATCCACGGGCTGGTGGGGTCTGTAGACTGAGATTGATTGTATTCCCAGAGTGCCTCTATCCCGTTATTAAGGTGTGATAGTATCCTCCCCTCACCCCAAGGGAATACCATTACAATAACACAGAATGCGATCTCTGACTAAGGTTCAGATCTCTCTTATAATATCGTCCATTTATATAAATATTTCATTAATAAAGTGCACGAACCTCAGCCAATAAAGGACACATTATATCCCAACATGAAACACATCCCTCTCCAAGATCTTCGTTTTGTCGAATGCACAGTCGGTAATCTGGATGCAGCTTGCATCAACTGATCTAATTTGCCGAATTTAAATGAGCTTATGTTAATTCCTCTCTCTACACCAATCAGAATAATCCTAGCTGGGTGTTTGTCTGACGCGAACTATTTCATCATCCCGCAGGTGGCTGGCAAATGTCGCCTACGTGACAGACTTTGCCCAAATAATCTACTGGGATTGGCTTCCGGCCACAATTTCGCCAGATCGTTTGCTTCAACCCAGCAGATGTTCAACAGGTCGTTTTTTTTTTTTTTTTAACCAGTGAAGGCGATTTCTATTCTAGTTGTTGTCAATACGAACGCAGATGGACTGCAATTGTATAATATTTTAAAATGTAGGAGTGGCCGACTGAGACAGCATAATGTCACAATATCCCAAAACAATACTCTGCATATTGCCTTATACTAATCCGTATAAGACAGGGCCGACCCCATAGCACTGGTAGAAAATATACTCCTACATCGGCTGAGACTGAACTGGGGACACTCTTGCCAGGTGAAAGCAATAACCACTATGCCATCGCACCTCATAAACATACTATAGTTACACCAAACCAATGAAACCTCATACATCAAATAAGCAAAATGTCAAGCTAGACATACCAAAAACAAAGAAACCAACTCATGAAATAAGCAAAATGTGATACAAGTTGTACCAAAAACAATGAAAGATCACACATGAAATAAGTAAATTGTGAATCTAGATGTACCAAAAACAATGAAACCTCACACATGAAATAAGCAAAATGTGAAACTAGATCTACCAAACAGTAAAGGATAGGGTGTCTTGAGTCTGAGGATTTAAGGCCGCATGGCTAGTGCAATCGCCGCGAACTGTGGAGGTTAGAGTTTTCTCTTTTTGCACCGGACAGAAAAAACTCCACACCTTACCGAGGATTCGAACCCGCGTCTCCCGAATGAGAGCCCGACATTCTAGCCACTCGACCTGTCGCTCCCCGATTGGCCACTACAGACATAAAACAACCAAACATACCCTAGTTGTACCAAAAATGGAAACCGCAGATATAAAATTGGGTCGGCTTTTGCACTTGTGTAGTCACCAGTCGTATATGGGAATTACACTGCTCCGACAATACACAAACTACAAAGGAACGAACGGACTTTATTTTCAAAGGGTAACAAATTGGGCAAGCAGGCCCGTCTTATACTCGGCCCTTGCAATCATTCATCTTTCTTTCATCAATAGAACATAATACATTAACATAGGAAAATAACATTGTCGAAATAGTGTTGTAAACATAAACAGTGCATATTACCATGTTATGAGCTACACCACCCACCCACCCAACCACCCATCCACCCACACATCCCCCATCCAACCATACACACACCCCAGGCAAAAATACATGTCCCCACCCATCAACCCATCCCCCACCCAAACACACCCTCACCTAAACACATCTCTCCACTCACACAGACAAATTTTCCACTCACCACACATCCCTCCACACACACACATCCCCCACCCACCCACACACCCCAGGCAGACATACATGCACCCACTCACCCATCACCCACCCTCATATCCCCACCTACACACATCTATCCACCCCCACATACAACCTCCGCCCACCAAAACTCATCCACCCTCATATCCTCCAACACCCACCCACACACCCCCAAACGCTCAGTCAAACACACATCCCCAACCAAACATCCCCACTCACACATATCCCCGCCAACCCACATATCCCGCACATACCCACACACAAAACCCGCACCCACCCACATTACCCCCACTTGCTCACATCCCCAGTCACACAATTTCCCCCAACCCACACACACATCCCGAACTCCCCCCCCCCCAAACACACACACACATCCACCCCCCTCCAGTCTCCCATCCCCATATCACACATCCCTTAACCACATATCCCCCACCAACACCCACACCCCCCTCCCACACACACACACACACACACACATATCTCTCAACCCATACACACATCTCCCGTGAGATAGGACAGGTGGGGTGTCAAAAGAAAGTGAGTGGTAGCACCGCAGATTGGAGAGTATCCAGAATAAGAAATAGGTAATTACCCTAGGATACACTAAGCATATTCATTTTATGAAAATCTATACATGCTTGTTCTTCTCTTATAAGGGTCCAGATATTTTCTTGACTAGGTCAAAGAATTCAGGGGGAGGCTAGTGAGGATAAATATTCGCAACACATTAACAAAGTTAACATAAAAGTGGTGGCTATATTTATTTATAACACATATCGTTCATTTATCCAGAAAACCAAAGACAGATATCTGTGGAGAGTCATGAACGCCTACGCCAGTCGGCACTCCACTTGATGATGATTGTTCATTTATTTACATCATATGATATATAACTCTTCAGTATGCAAATGACGAGATGCAGTGAAATATCCTAGGCAATAAATCGTGCAACATATTATTTGTGGGTTATGCGTTTACAATGATTTAGTTTTTACTATATATATATATATATATATATATATATATATATATATATATATATATATATATATATATATATATATATATATGCTCTAATTATACTCCTTACTATAACCAACACACTATCTACGACTTTTCTAGCATTTGCTCGCGTACGTGTGTAGCCAAGCCTCTGCACTTTAATCATACTTTTACTGTCAGAAGAACGTTAGTTCTCTTGTCAGGATTTGCTGTTTCATTGGTAGTCATGTACACAATTGTTTTTGCCACAATGCGCGTGGTTTTCTAAAACTAGAGTTGATTTGAGTCAAGAACCGACATCACATCACTTGGGGACATTCTAATATGTTCTCCGACTTGACCCACAACAGCCAGCGAAAAGTCCAAATATTAATGGTATAAGTACCTGTCTAATTATATGTTTGGATGGCTTTTTTTCTGAGATTTGAGTATGAGCCAGATCATATTGTCAATCCATGCAGCATCGTTCTCTCCAAGCCGTTCCAATCTATCCGTTATTCTGTACTCTAGACACATGCTTCCAAAGAGCCCCAATCACATCTGCATATGCCCCAATATCCCGCCAGTGGCTGCAGACCCAGCCAATCTGTCCACCTGCTCGTTTCCCATTGCAAAGACATGTCCTGGGGAAAATATCCAACAAACGCTGTGTTTTTTTTTATTATTGTTAAATGGAAGCCTGTCACTCTTCCCGATGCGTGACTGTCTTCACCTTTCAAATTATACTTTGTGAGTTGTTTAAATGTGCATACAGACTTACAAATCTACACCAATGTTCAGGCTATCACCGTGCAGAAAGTCTGTCACAAATGTTGCACTTACGATAACACAAATGGTTTGCCCATTGACACCTAATTTATCGTCCTTGTGCGCATAGTAATTAAGGTTTTAGTTAACACGTGTATTTACTATGGCTATAATACGACATGTATAACCACACTTTCTATGCAATTGTGAAATATGTATATATATATGGGATGTCATCTTACTGTTACCAATTTGCTTAAATATCTGAATTACTGCAATTACACCAAAATGACGGCATTTACTTTAATTGTACCATTAGGCACAATCTGTTTCTTTCATACCACAATGACTTCGGTGTTCTTATATTCAAACTATGGCCCATTTTGTTTTCACTTTCTATAACCACTGTTTCTATCATTTCTGTAGGTCCTACTGACTTACTGATATCAAGATGATGCCATCATCATTACGTAAGTTATTTATATCATGTCCACCAACCAGGATCCCTGGCATATTTTCTGCAGACCTCATTATATGTCCACTGCTCAATGAGAATCAATCATGAGATCTTGCACAACCCTGTCTGGTGCCCTTCTTTATATGGCGGAAGGCGTGTCATCGCTATATGTTCCAAAGATAATCATGCTTCAAAACAACACGGAAAAAGATTAACGATGTTATTTAGGGGATACCAGTGGAATCACTTCGACCGGTTGGATGCATGGGCTACAGGTGGTACCCGATCGTCATCATGCAACTAAATGCAAACTAAATGTTAGCAATAGATTACATGTTGGCGCATGGAATGTCAAAACACTTATTCAGAATGAACAGTTAGAAAACATCAGGAAGGAAATTTAAAGAATGAAGATAACTATATGATGTAGGCTTCAGTGGATAATCGTCGTTTCTACACTCTGATATTTACTATTGGAGACAGAGAACTGGAGGGTGTACCTTAAGTGCCATGACGACGATTCTGGTCAATCAGTCAATTAAGTAGTCATCAATTAATCAAGTAATCATACAATCAATAAAGGAACCACTTAAACAATTAAGCAGTCAACATTATAGTCAAGTCAACAACAGTATAGCCACTTTTATATATATATATATATATATATATATATATATATATATATATATATATATATATATATATATATATATATATATATATATGTCCTAATTAATCAATACAGGCGCCATGGTTGAGCAGCTGCTAGCACGCTTTCCTGCCAGCCCGGTTATGTTTTCACATCCCCATTTTATCTAGTTCTGACCAAAGCTCTCAGGTCAATCTTTTACAACCCTAGTAAAATTAGTACCAGGAAATATTGTTGGAAGTAAAGGCGGCCGAAGTTATATTAATCGGACTATATAAATATTGCGTTAAGAACATATTCCCAATAACTCTAAAAGGTTAAAACAAATTGTTCGAAGTATGTTCCCATTATGGCTCTTTATTGTAATAGGGCCATCAAATTGTGAAGGTCTGATTGCATAGAGAGATCAGTGACCAATTTTTTCCTAACTTAGCAGGCTTACAACCACGCCTATGACATTATCAGAGCAGTTCTCTAACCACTTCGCTAACAGAAAAGTAATGAATACACACATATATAATTTTCTAATGGTATTTCTAATGATACTAAATCTTTACAATTAAAAATTCTATAGGTCTTAATGTTTAGATGTGTAAATAAGATGTGTAGTCCATTGTATTCAATTAATAATCATGTCATCTTGTCACTGGCAGGTCACATTTCAGATCACTCTATCCAACCCCTAGAGGTTAGCGTAACTGTATCCTCGCCAATGGAATCCAAGGTTGCCATTATTACAGGTGCAAGTTCCGGAATTGGAGAAGCCATAAGCATCAAGTTTGCCTCTCTGTGTGCGAGGATCACGCTTTGTGGACGTGATGCCAGCAGTCTGAGCTCTGTGTTTGACAAAGTCGTTGACATCAGTCATGGAGAGCGGAACAGAATCCTGACTATCCAAGGAGACTTAAACGATTGGACAGTTCGTAGACAGATCATTGAACAGACTATTGAGAAGTTTGGACAATTGGACATCCTTGTGTTAAACGCTGCCGTTACAAGCTCCAGACAATCTCTGTTAAAGGCAACAGAAACAACGTATGACGCTATATTGGACACTAATTTAAAGTCTGCGTTTTTCCTCACACAACAAGCTGTACCACGTCTGGAGAACAGCAAAGGCACTATTATCATTATCTCTTCAGTTGTAACATACGGAGTAGATCCGTATAAAACAATTTATTCAATCTCGAAGGTGGCTCTAGATGAGCTAGCAAAACACTTCGCAGTTGTACTGGGTCCAAAAGGAATCAGAGTGAATTCATTAAACCCTGGGTTTATACCAACCAGGATCATGAGATATCTGCGAGACGAAATGGATCCAGTAAACAAAGCAGTTGAAATTATAGAATTTAATCGAGACGTGCTGAAGAGCCGACCTATTAATCTCGAAGATTGGTTGAAGCTGTTCTGTTTTTCGTGTCGGATGCAGCAGGTCTTATTACTGGCGAGAGACTCTACATCGATGGTGGACGGCGATTCTGTGGTTTTGAGAAATGGTCAGTTCTGTAAATTGAGTTCCGGAAAATCAACACCTGTGAGATGAAATACTTGAGGAGACCTGCGAACTTTCCTCAACCATCCGAGACCGAATAAGAAATGATGTTATCAAAGAGAGTCAATTGGATCAACACCTTGTGTCACATATACTGAAAGACAGAAGATCAAATGCTCTCACCATCTCCGTAGCTGCAACACCATCGACTACCAGCATTGGCCCTACATCAGCTGATGATTTGCTACGAGAGGAAGAGGACGCCTGAGAAGAAAATGGATTTATGAAATCAATAACATTGTACAGTCACACGGAATGATACTATCCGCGTCACCCTTCGTGCGCTGGGGCGCCACTTATTTCTCCACACGGCGATTGGCGGCAAAAGTGGGAGATAATAATAATGACGATGATGATGAGTTCATATCCTTTACAGGACGCCGCAGTCAACCTCAGCATTTTTGTCTGTTTGTGATTTCTTGGCAAGGTTACGTTCAGCAGTGTGCCATTGCTTTCTGAACAACGGCATTTCATACAATTGTATGAAAACTAACGCAAGGTGGCCTGCTCCCAAATAGCTTTGATTTGGTTTTCATATAATGGTATGAGTGTAAATGCAATATATTATCAACGTTTCAAGTTATATACAATTTACATAATGTTGTTTGTCCATCAAGAATGATGATGACCATTCATTTCATCCAGTGGGGTTGAAGGTGTGGAGCCGTGGGTTCTAAGATGGCTGATAAGGCCTATTTTGGCTCGAAATGTTCTTTGACAATGTGGACAAAGAATGCTTGACGTCTCTGGAGGAGGATTTCCTGCAGTGGTTTTTCTGTCCTGCCTTTTCTTCACAGCTCTTGCAGTCCTGGTTGCCTCACATATAACTGCACCTTTGCGCAATGATGCACGCCACGAATATCGGTCTCTGGCTGCAGCCTCCCAGGTGTCATGATGAATTCCAAAAGCATTCAGTGAAATTTTCAGAGTGTCTTTAAAACGTTTCCTCTGGCCACCTTGGGAGCGTTTACCACAACGCAGTTCGCTGTAAAAAATTCGTTTAGGGAGCCTGTGATCTGGCATGCGAGTCAAGTGACCAGCCCAGCGAATCTGATTCTTCATCAGTAGAGTGTGGATACTGGGTATGGATGCTCTTTCTAGGACTTCAGTGTCTGGAATCTTGTCTTGCCATTTAATCTTCAGTAGCTTCCTTAGGCAGACTGTGTGGAAGTGGTTTAATTTCCTAGCGTGTCGCTGATAAACAGTCCAGGTTTCACAAGCATATAGCAGTGTGGATAATACAACTGCTTTGTAGACTTTTAGCTTTGTTTGCAGGCTTATTCCAGTTCTGTCCCATACATTCTTGTACAGTCTGCCAAAGGCTGCACTGGCCTTGGAGATTCTTGCATTCACTTCGTCATCGATTGTGGCAGCTTGTGACACGGTGCTGCCAAGATAGGTAAATTTGTCCACAACACTTAGTCTATGATCATTCACTTTGATATTCGGCACAGCGTGATTATTCCCTGGAGCTGGCT
>JACEFZ010004206.1:5000-15000 GCA_014155875.1 Cepaea nemoralis | reverse complement strand
CCTTTTTTGGAAGGGCAGAGGGCAGGCAGGAAAAAGGCAACACGGTGTGGGCTTGTGCAGTGAAGAATTCGCTACTTGGAATGATTGAAATTCCAGCAGGTGGACATGAAAGACTATTATCCCTGCGCTTGGCAATCTCTTGTGGTTTTGCCACCATTATTACTGCATATGCACCGACACTCGATTCCTCTGATGATGTGAAGGATTCGGTCTATGAGGAGATAGACTCCGTGATCAAGGCAATTCCAAAATCTGACTACATTTATATGTTCGGTGATTTCAATGCTCGTGTGGGCAAGGACTCGAGTTCATGGCCAGTGTGCCTTGGAAAATACAACATCGGTCGCATGAATGAAAATGGGCAAAGGCTGCTAGAGCATTGCACCAGTAATGACCTATGTATTACAAACTCCTTTTTTAAAACAAAAGAGCTGCATAAGGTCACATGGAAACATCCAAGATCCGGCAGTTGGCACCAGCTGGACTTCATCATCACACGGAGACAACATCTGATCCATATATCATTGACTCGAAGTTACCACAGTGCTGACTGTGATAGGGATCATTCTTTGGTTGTTGCAAGGGTTAGACTGAGACCAAAGAGAATCTACACAGCTAAACAAAAATTTAGCCCTAGGAATAATATTATTAACACTCACGATCCTGAAAAGTTATTTCAGTTTCAACAGCAACTTGAAGATGCTTTCACTGATACACCAGAATAGTGTACATAGAGTCAACTTAAGGAAACTCTTTATAAAACTGCCGTAGGGTTGTAGGCCCTACGGCTCCTGCAGGAGCTAAATATACCTAATTGTTTGCAATTCATATTGATATATCCTGCTGCAGCCGCTGTTTTTTCTTTAGTAAATTTTGGTTTAGATATGATTTTATGAAGGATCACTTTCATTGCATTCGCATGCCATCATACATGCTCAATCTTCTCCACGAATCGGACAAGGAGAATCTTAGCACAGTCCAGGAACTCCCTAACATCGACGAGGATCCAAATATTTATATAACAGAATCATACCTGCTAAAAATTGTTGTTGGTTAAAAAGTTAGATGCAACTTCTTCATAAGACGTCACAGTCAATCCTAGCCTTGTTCGGCTCCATAGCTTTTTTAACGACCGGCACACATACCATTTTATGAAAACCAACGCTAGGCGGTCTGCTGCCAAATCACCAGCAGCTGAGGTTTGAAAGCGATGTGCGGGATTACGAATTGCGTCCGTAAGCAATTGGCCACAGGCGGGCGAAGGGTAGCTATAATGCTGTCGGTCGCTTTTATAAATGACAAATGTTGCCTGGGTAACGACCTGTTCGACCTGCTCTGTTCAATGTCCAGCCATGGAGAAAGTTTTAACATGCGCAAATTGAGTACATTCTTTGACTTGCTTGCTTGCTTGTGTTCACTGGCTATAAACTCCAACGCAAAGTCCTGTATGTCGGATGAAGACATCTTGTTGTCCAACATCAGTGTGATGTCATACAAGACCTGAGGTTTGCGTGAGTATCCGTTATCCCATGTCTGGCTTATTGGTGAGCAGACTGGTGGTTCCTCGCCGTGCCGGCAGATACTCTCCGACTTCGGAGGAATCAACGAGCCTACTGACATTAGCCAGGACCCCAAAGGGACCTGTTGCCCAGGACGCTCGACGAGGACGCGTCAGTATATCTTGGCCAGTATAGAACCCAGCCCTGGTGCCTTGGAAACACCTCTGGGTCCCTCTTAGACTTTAATTACTAACCTTTAAATATTGTAATTTGATTTTTCCTACATACAACATATATAGTAATTGTCGTTCTTGATATATAGTGCGTAATCTTTCCTCTGCTTTATTCTATGGCTTATATAATCTTTCCTCTGCATCTTTCAATATCTTTATATATTTAAACTATTTGTTACTTGATATATATTTCCATATGCAGTATATGGTCTTAATCTTTTCTTTGCATCTCTTTAAAGCTATCTATCTTTAACACATGTTCCACCTTTATAGTCAGTATTTAGTCTAATTGTTCCGTGGAATCTCTCTAAATTCTTCTTCTTTAATATATGTTGCACCTTTTTAATCAGTATATAGTCTTAATCTGTCCTGTGCATTTCTCTAAAGCTATCTATCTTTAATATATTCTCCGCCTTTATATTCGGCATATAGCCTTAATCTCTCCTTTGCATCTCTGTAAAGTTATCTGTCGGGCAAATATTTCCCACTATCATAAACAGTATACTGTGTGTATGAGTAGGCCTACACAGTAATCCGCACTGTTCACAAAGACAAAATTTTGCAGACTGTGCCACATAAAATATGTATACAATTAATAGCATTGCTCCTCTTTCTTCTATTATTGTGTTTAATGCTGCAATGTTTGCGAGCTGCAGGCAATGGATGGGGAATAAGTAGATATTGACATGCATGAAAGACTTTTGGTACATCATTTTGGTGATGGTTCTCTTGAATAAATTACTAACTGAAATACCTACAGTGAAAGCTTGGTTAATGTATATATCTCGATTCGACGATTGCTTGACTTATTGATATAATAAACTAAACGGTTTATTAGTTGGTTAAAATATTGCTTGAATGAATGATTGCTGAGCGAATTAATTGAATGAAAGATTGCTGGCTTTTCTAGTAGTAGTAGTAGTAGTAGTAGTAGTAGTAGTAGTAGTAGTAGTAGTAGTAGTAGTAGTAGCAGCAGCAGCAGCAGCAGTAGTAGTAGTAGTAGTAGTCGTAGTAGTAGTAGTAGTAGTAGTAGTAGTAGTAGTAGTAGTAGTAGTAGTAATAGTAGTAGTAGTAGTAGTAGTAGTAGTAGTAGTAGTAGTAGTAGTAGTAGTAGTAGTAGTAGTAGTAGTAGTAGTAGTAGTAGTAGTAGTAGTAGTAGTAGTAGTAGTAGTAGTAGTAGTAGTAGTAGTCGAGGCAGGTCCCGTAGTAAGTGACTGCATTTTGTGCTTGTGCCACCTATCCTCAGTTTGTTGGATCAGATTGCGCTCAAAGAGCATCAGTCCGTTTCGAACATGCCTTCTCCAGGAACATCTGTCTGTTGCAACTCTTTCCCACGTGTCTGGATCTATGCCAGGGGTTTTCATATTTTGTTTACACACATCCCTATATTGCATTTGGGGTCTTCCAGTTGGCGTCTTTCCTGTGGCTAGTTCTCCGTATAGGAGATCTTTGGGAATACGTTCATCCTCCATTCGAGAAACATGGCCCAGCCACTGGATGCGTCTCTGCTTGAGGAGGGAGTGCACTGTGGCAATATCTGCTGTTCAAGGACATGTTTGTTTGTTATGTGGTCTTTCCACGTTATGCCCAGGATACGTCTCAGATATCTCATATGGAAGGATTTCAACTTTCTTTCCTGTCTTGCGTACAGGGCCAGGATTCAGACCCATAGAGTAGTGTGCTAACAACACAAGCTTTATATACTTGAACTTTTGTACCCTCTGTTAGTCTATTATTTTCCCAAACTCTTTTTAGTTAGCCTGGAAAATGTTGTGGCTGCCTTTCCAATGCGTCTGTCGATTTATGTCTCTAATGAAAGATTATCTGACATTGTCGACCCCAAATACACAAACTCGTGGACGACCTTCAGTTCGTAATTAGAAATATCGATTGAAGGAGGCGCAGCAGCATCTTGTTCCATCACTTGTGTTTTATTTAGGCTGGTGATGAGCCCAAAGTCTTTGCAGGAGGCTGCAAAACGATCTATGACCCGTTGGAGATCTTCTGCTGTATGAGTAGTCAGTGCTGCATCATCTGCAAACAATACATCTTATGCATCTTGATCTTATTTTGGTCTTTGCCTTGAGTCTTGATGGGTTAAAACGTTTGCCATCAGATCTTGTGTGGAGGTATTGGCCTTCAGGGGCAGTCCCAAATGCCTGCCTTAAGAGAACAGCGAAGAAGATACCAAAAAGTGTAGGAGCAAGCACGCAGCCCTGCTTTACTCCACTGCTGACCTGAATGGCTGGGATGTTGAGCCGTCAAATAAATTGGTCCCCTGCATGTTTTCGTGAAATGATTTCACGAGACTAAGAAGGGTGGGTGGACATCCTATCTTTTCAAGAACCTTAAAAAGGCCGTTTCTGCTCATGAGGTCAAATGCCTTATTAAGGTTGATGAAGGCAATATATAATGGCTTCCTCTGTTCTCTGTACTTCTCTTGGAGCTGCCGGTGTGAGAAAATCATATCGATGGTGGACCTGTTGGGTCTAAATCCGCACTGTGATTCAGGGTAGATTCTTTCAGCAAGAATGTGTAACCTTTTAAGGATTAAAATGTTTGCATATCCTTTACAGCACACCGCTGTCAACATCAGCATCTTTCAGTTGATTGTTGATTTCTTGGCAAGATTACGCTCAGTAGTTTGCCATTGCTTTCTGAGCGGCCGGCTCACATACCCGTAAGTTACTGACGCGATTCGAACCACTGCTGATTCTCAACATCGTCACGTTACTTACGAGAATATACGAGATTACGGAGAAAAGTCGCTAACCTCTAGGTCAGGAAGCCGGCTTTTAAGGATTACTCGAGCAAATATCTTGCCTGTAATGCTGAGTAGGGAAATGCCGCGATAGTTGTTGTAGTCGCTTCTGTAGCCTTTGTTTTTATAAAGGATAACCATGTTTGCGTCTTTCAAATCCTGTGGTACTGATTTTTCTTTCCAGCGAGCTGAAATATTGCATACAGTTCTGGGATGATTGTTTCTTTGCTAAATTTTAAAATGTCAGGTGGAATACTATCTTTTCCTGATGACTTGCTGCATTTGAGAATGTCTAGTACTTCGCTGATTTCTGAGAGGCATGGTTCGTTATCCAGGGCTTAAATGGTGGAGTGTTGATCGATGGCTTCCAGAGCTTCTTCTCCGACAGTGTTCTCCACTGAGTATAGCTCTGAGTTGTGTTCGCTTGATCTTTTATGATTACCCCCTCTGTTGATCATAAAGGGGCCATCTTATTTTTTGATCGACCGACAGCTTGCTGATGCCCTCGTACATCCCTCTTATATTTCCAGTGTCTGCACAAGTCTGAATTTGAGCAGAGAGCTGTAGCCAGTACCTGTTCGCACATTTTCTTGCCATCTGTTGTACTCTATTTCTGGCTGTTCCCAATGCCTGTAATGTTTTCTCTGAAAGTGATGTTTTATACACTGTGAATGCATGTATCTTTATCTCCAGGACTGGGAGCATCTCTTCAGAGTGTGCTTCAAACCCGTCGGTTGACTTAGTTTGCTTCTTGCCAAATGTTGATAGAGCTGTATTGTAGATGGTGTCGCGAAAATGACTCCATCTCTCAGTTGCAGTTCCGTTTGTGGGGCCAGGCAGAGTCTCCGCTAGAGCCTTGGTGAATTTGTTGACCTTCTCTTTGTTTTGGGTGCCGCTGTTGTCAATACGTGGTCTTCCTTCTGTTCTGCTTCTGTAGATTCTCTGGGGCTTTATCTTCACCTTGCTAGAGACGAGTGAATGGTCGGTGTCGCAGTCAGCACTATGATAGCTGCGAGTCAGCCGTACATTGCGGAGATTGCTGCGTTTAGTGAGCACCAGGTCGAATTGGTGCCAGTTATTTGATCTGGGGGTGCCTCCATGACACCTTGTGTTGAGATTTCGTGTCAAAGAAAGTATTGGATACGCTTAGATTATGGTGGCAGAATTCAAAGAGACGGTGTCCATTGTCATTGATCTTTCCAATGCCAAACTGTCCTAGATATGAAGGCAAAGATTTGTGGTCGGAGCCCTGGCATTGAAATCCCCCAGGATAAAAAGATGTTGTTTCTTTGGTGTTTTACTGACTTCTTTGCTAAGGTCGTCATAAAACTTGTCTTTAGATTCTGATGCTGCAGTTAGTGTTGGGGCATAAACGCGTATAATACTGATTAGGCCTGCCTCTGTCTGGAGTTGGAGTTTCAGTATTCTTTCAGTGCCATCACTTGGTGGTATGATGGACATAAGCAGCTTGTTTCTGATAGCGAAGCCAACTCCATGTTCCCTGGTCTCTCCGCATGGCTTGCCATGCCAGTAGAAAGTGAAGTCCCTCTTCTTGATGTTTCCAGATTCTTGGTGTCTAGTATCTTGCAGGGCGACAATGTCTGCTCAGTCTGAGTAGTTCGTTGTTTATCACTACAGTTTTGTCGGCATCCACAATCTCGTTTAGATCGTCTGAGATGCGAGGGGTCATGGTTCTTACGTTCCATGTTCCCAGCCTTAGGGCCGGTGTTTGTTTTTTTCTTTTCTGTTTTTCTTGTTGTTGGGTGTATAGATTGCGGTCCATGTGTCAGGATTTTCCCCCTAAGCTCCACACACCCCCAGGAGCAGATAACAGCACGTTATTGAATGGGGGATGCCCAGCTTAGGTGGGCGGTAGCTGTCCACTGAGATACGATGATGTCTCCCACTGTCGGAAGTAGCCCCTGACGCCTTGCCCTATGCCAATCGAGCATTAAGACTTTTAACCTGTAAATGATGCTTCCCGTGTTGTGTTATCGCTATACGTGGTGCTGAAGTGACCTCTTCAGGGCACAAGCCTGGGCAATGGACATCGGAAAACCAGCTGTTGCCCAGTAGCAAGTTCCCCCTCTACACGTCGCCGATGTTGACCAAGGGAAAGACAGTAGCGAATGCAACCTGGCAGCGATGCCGACGCAGGAGTTGCCAGAACTATGTTGTTTACAACATGGAACTGCCTTAGGGACTCCATCTCCGGATTTGTCCTCAGGGTTTACTCCTGAAGCCTTTCCCATATGGGTATACTCGCAAGGCTACATGAAATAAGCAAAATGTAAAATTAGATGTAGCAAAACATTAAATACGCAAATCTAAAACTAAATGCAACAAAACAAGGGATCAAATGAAGAAAGGAAGCAAAGGTATTATTTTTTTTGTTTCGCACATCATTTACAGGACTTTGCATTCAACACCAGAATTTGTCAGCTGCTGGTGATGTCTTGGCAAGTTTTACGTTCAATAGTTTGCCATTGCTTTCTGAACGACCGGCTCACATACCCGCGTAAGCAATTAACAAGACACGATCCGCTGCCGAATCTCGCGCAACTGCGTTTCATACGAGAGTATACGGGATTACGAACAACGTCCTTAAAGCCAACGCCAGGGAGACCGGCAAATGTAGTATTCCTGTACCAGAATATGGAAACTGCACACGTAAATCAAGCAAACATACTTCAGCTGTATCTTTTCTTTAATACCATCAAGACTTAAGTTGTCTTTTACTCAAGCTATTGCCCATTTTGTTGGCTTTCTGTAACAACTACTTCTATGATTTCCAGTGGGTGCTTCTGACTTGTTACTATCAAGACGAAGTCATCAGCATAACATAAGTTATTTATATTAGTATTATGTCCAGCAACCAGGATCCATGGCATATTTTTTGCAGACCTCATCATATGATCACTATATATACACACATACATTGGCACCTTGCCGTCTTGACAGACGATAGTTTGTGCTTCAAAAAAGCATAATAACTTTTACCTACGGCGGTAGTGAATGTGACTGATAAGGCCAATTCGCGCTGTAAATGTTCGTCCACAGTGGGTGCATATGAACACGTGGTCATTTCCACCATCATGCACCATCTTGCGTCTCACACGCTCGGCGTATGACATATCTGCAATAATTTTCTCCTTTGTCTTTATTCCATTTCTGATGTTTGCCCTCCATGCAACAAGTTTAGCGGCGACTTGCTCCCAATGTGCATTATCAATGCCTGTATCAATCATGTCCCCTTTACACACATCTTTGTATCGTAGTAGAGGCGGACCCTGAGGTTTCTTACCCATCTGTAATTCACTAAAAAAGATGTCCTTTGGTATTCTACCATCATCCATCCTCCTAAGATGTCCTATCCATCTAAGTCTACGAAGACTGAGCATGGAATAAACCGTCACACAACCTGATCTTTCCAATACTTCAGTATTTGTGATTTTGTCTTGCCACTTAATACCAAGAATTCTTCGCAGACACCGCATATGAAAGCTGTTTAAACGTTTCTCTTGGTGTGAGTAAGTTGTCCAGGTTTCACTGCCATAAAGAAGAGTACTAAGGACACAGGCTTGATAGACAAGGACTTTTGTTTTGGCAGTAAGTTTCCTGTTCTCCCAGACTCTTTTTCTTAACCTGTTCATTGTTGTTGCTGCCTTACCAATCCGGATGTTGATTTCCTGATCTAGGGATAATTTGCTATTTACCACTGATCCTAGATATGTAAAATGGTCTACCATCTCTAGTTCGGCGTCGTCAATAAAGATTGATGGTACCCCATGTGCACCTTGTGACATAATCTGGTCTTCTTTTTGCTAATTGTTAAACCAAATTCAGAACAAGCATTGGAGAATGCAGATAGTATACATTGTAATTCTTCCTCAGAGTGGGTCGTAACTGCAGCATCATCTGCAAAAAGCAACTCTCTGATCAGTACCCTCCTAATTTTGGTCTTGGCCTTCAATCTCTGAGCATTGTAGAGGCCGCCATCTGAGCGTAAATGAATGTATGTACCACCATCCTGATCACGAACGGCATATTTCAGTAGAAGTGAAAAGTATATTCAAAAGAGGGTGGGAGCTAGTACACAACCTTGCTTAACTCCACTTTTGATTTCAAACTCTTCAAAAGGTGCACCATCAAACTTGATTATACCCTTCATGCCTGTGTGGAACGATTCCACAATGGACAGAAGAGTTGGTGGGCAGCCAATCTTCTTTAGTGCCTTGAACAGACCCTCACGACTGACCAAATCAAATGCCTTTGTGAGGTCGATGAAGGCAATAAACAGTGGTTGATTCTGTTCACGGCATTTTTCTTGCATTTGTCGCAATGAGAATATCATATCAATGGTAGACCGGTTTTGTCGAAAGCCACACTGTGATTCGGGGTAGACTTGATCTCCTAGGACTTGAAGTCTGCGCAGAACAATTCTGGCAAATACTTTTCCAACAATACACAGAAGTGAGATACCCCTATAGTCGCTCTTATGTTGCAGTCGCTCCGATCGCCCTTGTTCTTGTACAGTGTTATGATGCTTGAATCTTTGAAATCCTGTGGGACTTGTCCTTCTCGCCAGCATAGCTCTATTAGCTGGTGGATCTGTAGAGTGAGTGTGTCTTGCCCACTCCTGATAACCTCTATTGGAATCCCATCCTTACCTGGAGCCTTGCCAGATGCAAGTTCATTTATAGCACACTTAACTTCTGTTATGGTGGGAAGTGTGTCCAGGTGGTCAAGAGTTGGTAGAGCCTCTATGGCGTTGAGGGCATCATCCGCTAGTTTGGTCTCACTTGAGTAAAGCTCCAAATAGTGCTCTACCCATCTGTCCATCTGCTGTTTCTTATCAGTTATGATTTCTCCAGTCAAGGTTTTCAATGGTGCACTTCTTTTGATCATTGGACCACAGGCTTTCTTTATTCCTTCATACATGCTTCTGATGTTTCCCTTATCACTTGCGATTTGAATGGACTCACATAACTTGATCCAATAATCATTTGCACACTGCCTGGCAGCCTTTTGCACATCCTTCCTAGCTTGCTTTAGCTCACTCAGAGTGTTACGTGTTGGTCTTTCCTTGTTTCTTAAGAGAGCTATCTTCTTCTTATCAATCAAGGGCTGCAGAGTCTGGCTGTTTGCCGCAAACCAGTCCTGCCTCTTATGATCCACAGTGCCGTAAACCCCTACGGCAGTTTTATAAAGAGTTTCCTTAAGTTGACCCCACTTTTCATTTACTGTACAATTTTCTGGTGTATCAGTGAAAGCGTCTTCAAGTTGCTGTTGAAACTGAAAGCACTTTTCAGGATCGTGAGTGTTAATAATATTAATCCTGGGGCTAGATTTGTGTTTAGCTGTGTAGATTCTCTTTGGTCTCAGTCTAACCCTTGCAACAACCAAAGAATGATCCGTATCACAGTCAGCACTGTGGTAACTTCGAGTCAATGATATATGGTTCAGATGTTGTCTCCGTGTGATGATGAAGTCCAGCTGGTGCCAAT
>JACEFZ010004205.1:0-37937 GCA_014155875.1 Cepaea nemoralis | reverse complement strand
TAACTTATGACGATGATTGAAATGAGTCCAGCGAAAAGAGCACAGAGTCGCTAACCAGAAAGGTTCTGACTCAGTTACGTGACCACGGCAGCAACAAATGTCTACCTTGCTTGGCCGTGGAAAAGGTCCAGTTATCAGTTTAAGTGCTGGGAAAGATATGCACGGCACCCGACATACAATCCTGTTTTGGGTAACTTCGACGAGCTTACAGCAGTGACATTTAAAGCACGCACATTCAGCCATGGACAATAGTATTACTCTAATCCACCAACAAGGAGCTATAACAAGCGTGCTATGTGAAGAGCGTTAACATGCAGACGCTCCCTACCAATGCAGACGCCTCATAGTTACTTAACAGAGCAGTAGCATTTTAAACTCGATGACAGAAGCATAATAAACTCCATGGCAACGACCATAATCTGTGTCTTCTTAAAAGTCTTCTTCTTCTTCTTCATCTGCGTTCATCCGGAGTTTTCTTTTTCGGATGTGATTGCGTTGTGCCTGTTTACAGCAGAGCTGCGTTCTTGCACCGTTAGGCAGACACATACGACTTCTGCGGACATTTGTTGACCGAGTTAACCTTCCCGGGGTTCTTAAAATTCAATTCTAACCCTAGTTATTCACTGTGTGCAACAACCGCATCTACTAAATGTTGCAGGTCCTGTTCATTGTCTGCAATCAATACTGTATCATCTGCATATCTAATGTTATTGATGTATCGTCCTCCAATGTTGATTCCTTCCATATCTTCTATATTTCTGAAAATATTTTCACTGTACATGGAAAAAAGATCTGGAGACATTACACATCCCTGTCTCACACCTCTCTTAATAGGTTGATATTGACTTACTTCATTATCAATTCTGATGGCAGCTTGTTGTTTCCAATATGTTTTTTTTTACAATTCTAAGGTCTTTTCCATCAATTTGTAGATCTGCAAGCATCCTTATCATGTCGACATGTCTCACTTTATCGAAAGCTTTTGTGTAGTCAATAAAGCAAATATATAGGTCTTTGTTTACTTCTATAGAACGTTCAATTACTGTTCTCAGTTTATACACAGCATTTACTGTACCCTTGCCTTCTACAAACCCACATTGTTCCTCTCATATTTCAGGTTGTATTTTCTTCCTAACTCTTTACATGTAAATTCTTAGCATAATCTTCGTGATATGACTCATTATACTAAGTGTTCGAAGTTGATCACTTACCAAGGTTCCTGATTTCTTTGAGATTGCAATAAATGCAGAATTATATAATTCATGATGTATATCTCCAGTATCATATATTGTATTCAGGAGTCTGGTAACTTTATCTATTTCATATTCTTCTAAAGCATTAACCATTTATGTTGTGATGCTGTCTGAACCGGGGCACTTGCCAACTTTCATATGCTTAAGAGCATTCTGAACCTCCATCTTCAAAATTGATGGTCCTTCATTATTAATTTGAATATTATAAATATTCTTCTCTGTTATCATCATAAAGGTTTTCCACATAATCAGACCATACATGTAAAATCTGATCTTTTTCTATTATGATTTTCCCATCTTTTGTCTTTAGGCAGCCTGCTGATGTGTGTTCTTTGATTAGTAAGCTACTGAATTTGTGATATAGTTTATTATTCCCTTCTTTCTCTGTGATGTAGTGTATTATTCCCTTCTTACTATGTGATGTAGTGTATTATTACCTTCTTACCACGTGATTAACGACGAATTAAAAAGTCCGTAGCTGGAATCTGCTCAGGGTATGTGAAGTGGAAGAACCAACACATTTTCGAGACCTGCGTGTACGGAAGTATAGTGCTCCCTTCACGTAGCAAACGTCGAGGGGTGGCAACGCATTCTCCTCCGATACAACTCAAGTTATTGCCAGCTTAACGTCCTACCCATTACATCAACAAAGGCCAAGCGGGGTTTGGCAGCGATGCGGGTGATGGCGGCAGCAAACTGTGAGCAGCGCCATCTATGTCTTCTGTACGAGGGGCTGGTCATGTCTGTTTTGGAGTATGCAATGGCAATCCTGACTCTCAGCCATAAGCAGATAGAAAGGATGGAAAGGATACAGAATGAAGCTATGCGCATTATTCTTGGATGTACAAGAGATACAGCATGCAGGGCGATGCGCTACCTTCTTGATTTTCCAACCATTGAAGAGAGAATACAAGGTTGCAGGGCACGCGCCTACCTCAGAATTAACGCAAACACACAACATCCACTGCATAGTGAAATTAGGAAGGTGAAGGGCAGCAGGTTAAAAAGAGGACGGTCGTGGATGGGTCAAGCCGAAGACATTCTTCAACAGGTGTGTTCACTTGAGGACTTAGAACCTGGCGAGGAGTGGGTGCAAGTGCCAACAGACTTCTGCACATCCTTTTCAGTTTGCATCCAACTAGATAGAAAATGCAGACAAGAAAATCCGGCTGCTGTTGAGGCTGAAGTACAAGCGTTGATTTTCGAGAATTCGCTAGACGGTGACGCGGTCATCTACACAGATGGGTCGGTCGTCCGACATGTGAGAAGCTCATGGGCCTTTACAGCTCGGGCCGGAGGGAGAATTGTGAAGGAGGACTCTGGTGCTTTCACTGAAACCACAAGTAGCCTGACCATGGAAGTCATGGCAGTAAGTAAAGCAATAACATGGCTCGAGACACAGACATTCACTAGGGCTTGTTTCCTTAGCGACTCAATGAACATGATCAAGAGGATAGAGGAGGGGTCGATCCGAAGAGAATGGTTGCTGCCTCTGGAGCGGTCTCGGCTGGCAAAGATTAGTTTCATCTTCGTGCCAGGGCATGCGGGAGTACAAGGAAATGAGCGGGCTGACAAGCTCGCAGGTGAGGCTACTGTGGAGGGCGGACGCGCCATGGACCAGGCCGACATTCTGAATGCTCTACGAGAAGTAAGACTTTTGCGAGAACCAAGTGATGACTGTGAATCTACAACAATGGCCAGACTGCGAGAGCAGCAAATTAAAAGAGGGGTGGCCAAACAAGAACACTACGCAGGAAGCCAAAGAAGATTGATAAACCAACACAGAACTGGCGTCGTTAGCCGCTATACGTTGCGGGATTTGCTGAGGAGGGGATCCGAGCACTTATGGACTGAATGGTTCGATGTGCAATGAGGATGATCTGTCGACTAACTAACTAACTAACATCAACAAGCCCGCTATGCTCGGCTGTGTTCGAGCATATCTGGTTAGAATGGCGGCGTGGGCTATGTAAATATACCCACTCCAGAATGTTGGGTATGGATTAAACGCCTAGCTTCTCCGACAAGAGCGAAAAACTTGAAGGAGCCGAGTGATAGTCGAACACCTTTAATAGTAAAAAAAAAATGGTGGACAACTAGATCAAAGCCAGACTAAATTTCACACATTATAAAACTTACGCACAAATGATTATTATATATATGACTGAGGTGGATGCACGTTTGGAGCCTCTCTGTTGCGTGGAGTACGTGCACTGGGTTGAGTATCTCCTTGTGTGGTCTTCTTCTTCTTCTTCGTTCATCCGGAGTTTTTTTTTTTTTCGGATGTGATTGCGTTGTGCCTGTTTACAGCAGAGCTGCGTTCTTGCGCCGTTAGGCCGACACATCCGACTTCTGCGGGCATTTGTTGACCGGGTTAACCTTTCCGGGGGTTTCTTAGGACGTTTGACTCTCACTGGTGTGGTGTTATCTCCCATCCTAGCTGGCCCATATAGAACAGCCAAAGACATCCTGGTCAGCCCTCAAGGGAAGGCAGGGGCAGACCATGGGCATTCCCCGCCATCCAAGGAGGCTTCCATAATTGCAGAGCCAACACACAGCGCTCTGGTACTGGGCTCACCCAAGGAATCGTCACGTCCTGCACATGGCTGCTTAGCCTCACTTCCGTATATTGGGCCTTCCGTTCACCATAGGCTGTTCTTCCGGAAACCAGAAGAATGCAGTCTGCACAGATGACATCCACACAGTGAGCTTTCGACTCGGACTTTCCGCGCAATGGATTTGCTATCCGAGCAATATTCCATTTCGTGCCACTAGGACACTTTTTCCATCTTATTTGAAGCCCACACAGTGAGCTTTTGATTCAGACTTTCCAAGTAATGGATTTGCTATCCAAGCAATATTCCATTTCGTGCCACTAGGACACTTTTCCCACCTTTTATGAAGCTCACACAGTGAGCTTTTGATTCGGACTTTCCACGTAATGGATTTGCTATCCGGGCAATATTCCATTTCATGCCTCTGGGAGGCTTTTGTAACCGACATACCTGTGGTATGAAGTGTGGCAGTCTGAATACTTCTTCATACACCTTTAAATGTCAACCTGTATGTAGTTAAAGTAAGCTGCGATCAACTTGAGCTTGTTGATATCTCCATAGAGCTTGTCCTCAAATGAAGCAGGTGTGGGCCAAAATATCTTTCTCTGTTCTGCACATATTGGGCAATCCTGCAGCAAATGTTTTGCTGTCATTTTCCAGTTCGACAATTACATTCATCGGTATCTCCTATTTTTAGTTTATTGAACAAGTTATTTCAGCCTGTTATGCAGTGTTATGTCCTGTGCGGAGTCTGAAGATTGCTACTTGTTCTCTTCGGTCGAGTTTGTAATATGCATCATCCTTCTGGTGGCCTGGATGCTCTGATTCCCATTTGGTTTTATAGGTGCTTTTTATCAACCTCTTTGCCTCATTGTAAGTTATGTCTATGTCAGGCTGTGGTAGTCGTCCGCCCTCTTTTGCCAGTCTGTCAGCCTCTTCATTTCCAGGTATACTGCAATGTGATGGGATCCACTGTATTACAACTTTTGGGGATTTCTGGCTTAGACCATGGAGTGCTGCTCTTAGGTCAGCTATTTCTGTGCTGTTATTGCTCTTCAGTATTGAGACAGCTGACTTTGCATCTGTGAAGATAGCTATTTGCTTCTCTTTATTTTCCTCCATCGAGAGCATTTCTGCTGCAGTTTTCAGAGCCTCTACCTCTGCTTTGAAGTTACTTGAAAACTTTCCAGTTGCCACTGAATGTGTTTTTTTCACTCCATTTTTTAAATTTAGGAGAATTCCTCCTCCTCCATTCTCTATTGAATTTTTGGCTGATCCATCTGTATATACATGGGTCCAATTGCTGCTTGGGTAATGTTCTTTTATGTAGTTTAGGGTTATTTCTCTTCTTTCGGTTTCATGCTGAGTGTTCTTTTTCTCAATACCAGGAATGTTTTCTATCATCTCAGGCAGTTGCTGCTGTCTCCAAGCTGGGAAGTTGTGTGCATAGTAAATGGGCTTGACTGTTGATATGTTAAGTATGGGATCTGCCCTAAGTCTTTCGTTTTGCAGTTTCTACAAAGTTGCTACGCTTCAGTCTTCCTTTTCCAAAACCATTAAACCTGTTATACATAGGGTGGTCTGTCAATCTTCTAAATTTTTCTGCTTGTTGCTGGGCTCTGCTATCTCTTCTGTCCTGCATTGGTTGTAAAAAAGTGATCTTTTCTAGTTCATTAATAGGCGTTGTCTTCAGGCTTCCAGTTATGATTCGCATTCCTTGGTTTTGGACTCTACTTATTTTGTTAAAGTTTGACTTAGCTGCTGTTGCCCAAGCTGCAATGCTATATTCCAGTACTGGCCTCACCCGTCCAGTGTATAGCTTCTTGAGAACTTTCTCATCTGCTCCCCACGTTGTACCAGCAAGCTTTTTCATGATTGCCATTCTTTGCCTTGCTCTTGTTCGATTTTTCTCAACCTGTGTTTTCCATGTCAGGCGACGATCAAAGGTGACTCCGAGATAGTTTGGATTTTCTTCATGGCGCAATATTTTTCCATTCAATACCAGCTTAGGTTGCTGAGTTTTATTTGAGAGGGAGAACACTGTGCATGTTGTTTTCTCCTCACTTATCTTCACTAGCCATGATTTTGACCAGTCCTCTAGTGCTAATAGGGCTTGCTGTATTCTGCTGTTAGCTGTACTAATATATTCTTCAGATGTCCATATGGCTAGGTCATCTGCAAAGGATGATGCTGTGTACTCTGGCTGGAAAATTTTCCGTGATGTCGTTTATATATGCTAGGAATAATGTTGGTGAAAGAACTCCTCCTTGGGGGACACCTTGCTCCAACAGCATCATTTTGCTGGTTTGTCCTTGTACTTTTGTCCTGGCAGTTCTGTTCTCAAGGTAGTGGCTGATCCATTTGTACATTTTCCCACAAACATGCATTTTTTGCAGTTTTACTTTCAGTCCTTCCTTCCATACTTTATCAAATGCTTTTTCTAAATCTATCCAGACCGCTAGTGTGTGCGTTTTCTCTTGGAAGGCATCCTCTATTTCCTGAGCTATATAGGTTATTTGATCTTCAGTGGATCTGTACTTTCTGAATCCTGCTTGGTGTGGTGTTAAGAGTTTGTTTTCTTCCAGATGCCATGTTAGCCTGCCATTGATAATGCGTTCGATTAATTTTCCTACACAGCTAAGTAGACTGATAGGTCGATAGCCATTTGGTTCTTCCATGTCTTTTCCTTTCTTTGGGATTGATATTAGTATAGCTTCCTTCCATGCCTGTGGGACTATTCCCCTCTTCCAGCTGTAATTTAGGACTGCTAGTAGTTTCTTTTTTGCCTTTGTCCCTAGTCCTATTAGTATTTCATTTGTGATTCCATCCTTTCCTGGTGATTTCTTCTTTTTTAGGGTATTCAGTGCCTGTTCCATTTCTTCCATTGTTAGATTTGCCATCATATATTCTGCTGCTGTCTCTGTATTACTATGATGTATCTGTTTATCTTTGATTGCTTTCTTCTGTTCGGTTGTAATATCAATGTGGTTTGCACTGGCATAGTGTTCCATTAGTGCATTTGCAGCCTTTTTTCCTGTAAGCAAGGCATTTCCTTGTTTAATTGTTATTTGTTTGTTTCTAGGTCCTTCATTGTTCATGGCTTTCACAAGTTTCCATAGTTTGTTTCCATCCCTGTGTATTTATGTTTTCACAATATTTGTCTGTTAGTGTGGCAAATCTGTCCCAATCTGTTCGTTTGTAATTCCAGCGGGGCAAGGGCTTTTGCTCCTGTGGAACATACTCCATATTTATTACAAGCTTGATTGGTCTGTGGTCACTACCTGCTAATTGGTCCAGCACATGGCGGTCGATTTTGTGGAGGATGTCTCCTGTGCAGAAAGCTAAGTCTGGAGTAGAAGTGGTAATCCATCTTCTGGAGTAGAAGCTCGGTGTGTCATCCGCTTGGTTGAGTAGATGGAAATTTGAGTCTATTTCCTAGTCCTCCACTTCATCTCCTCTTTTGTCAGTATCTGGGTATCCCCATCTTTCTGAACGGCTATTAAAGTCTCCGACAATAATGCAATTTGTGTCAGTTATTTTCATGTTTGAGAGTGTAAGATCCTTATCTGCTGGGCTATAAAGATTGTAAATTCTTATTTTCACGTCCTTTATCATTATATCAACACCTATAATTTCTGTTTGGTTGTCAGAGATCACAGATACTTCGCTGCAAGGTATTGTATTTCGTGTAAGTATTAGAACTCCTCCTTTATGTCCTTCGCGGTCGAAACGTGTGGCCTGATATCCCCTGACTGAAAATTTGCGCTTGGCGTTGAGGTGTGTCTCTTGAATGCATGCCACATCTATTCTATCTTTATGAAGACGCTGTGTCAGGGATTCTTTCTTGTTATAAACTCCTTCGGCATTCCACTGTAGTATGTTGAGTGTCTTTGGTATTTGGTCAATAGCTCTTAACCTACTCCTCTGTGCCTTGACTCCACAGCACAGGGGAAGGTGACCACCAGTAGTCATGGGTGGACCCCCTCGAGGCAGGGGGCCCTGGCACTATCACCGCCTGATGGGACTTCACGGGATTAGCACCATAACGATTAATTTTCATCTGTGGCATCATGAAATGATAAAGTTACGTTGCACTTCTTTGTCAAGCCTGTGGCTCAGTACATCCGATTTCGACAAGCATTTTTCGGGATGCTTTCCCTACCTTTGACTGTCCCAAGTCTACCTACAAGGCAGCAGGTTTGTGCGTCACTTCGTCTGGTCCCTCTCCCTTGACCTGTCCGACATGGGTGACCCTACCAGTAGCTGTGCTACCGTCGTCATAGCTCTTGGGGTCATTGGAACGCGCAAGCCCCTCTACCTCGTCAAGGTGGACGCACGACAGAGGGGGTGTGGTCTAAAAGAAGAGATTAGGTTACTCATGGGGATGTTCGTGAGCAGTGTAACTGGTCAACCCACACCTAGTTAAGTACAGTTTAATATACAGACACTATCTGGAAAAGAAAGAGAGAAAGAGAGAGAGAGAGAGAGAGAGAGAGAGAGAGAGAGAGAGAGAGAGAGAGAGAAAAAAAGAAGAAGGATGGAGAGAGAGAGAGAGAGAGGAGAGGGGAGAGTTAGAGGAGAGAAGGAGTAGATACGGGGAGGGAGAGAAACATGGAAGAAGAGTGAAAGAGAGAGATAGAAAGAGAGGAGGACGGGAGGGGGAAGAAAAATATATCGAGAGAGAGAAAAAAAATAGTAAGAGAGACGGAATGGAGATAGATGGGTGAAAAGAAGATGGAGAGAGAGAAAAAGAGAGAGGAGGGGGGGGGGGTAGAAAGTGGGAAAGTGAAAGGAAAAGATAGAAGAGATAGAGACTGGGTGGGGGAGGGGGTGAGAAAATGACAGAGAATGGTAACATATAGGGAGAAAATAGACACACTGAGAGAGAGAGAGAGAGAGAGAGAGAGAGAGAGAGAGAGAGAGAGAGAGAGAGAGAGAGAGAGAGAGAGAGAGAGAGAGAAGGAAAGATAACAGAGAGACATACTGACAGACATACACACAGTCGGTTAGATAAACGGACAGCGGAACAAGCAGACAGACAGACAGACAGACAGACAGACAGACAAGCAGGCAGGCAGGCAGGCAGGCAGGCAGACAGACAGACAGACAGACAGACCGACAGACAGAGCAAACTAGAAACAGTAATCTACATAACTTAAGAAGGAGTTCTGAAGACCTAGAATGATGCAGAAAAGTAGCAGTTCTCTCCCCAACATATTCTTTCTTCATGGCTAGACCGAGAACATAAACTGTCCGCAGTCATAGAACTTTGGACTGCAAATATGTCCTGTCTGAACACCAGAACATCACACGGAGGTAGTTGCGCTTAGTCGTGCACTTTTACACCAGGGGAAGGTTAAGTACACTTAACTGATTCACTGTCAAAGGATAACATATCGTCACATGTGACCTCCCATTTGTACAGGAGGACGATATATCGCCGTACTAGGGTCATCGTGCTATTTGTTTTGTTTCGTGGTATCTTCCGCAATTTCAATGCTCAGTGAACTGAAATTGATATTGTAGTATATTTCGCTGCATCTCGTCAGGTCCATACTGAAGATTACACACAACATAAAGTAAAATAACTAGCTAAATCCTTCAAGCTGAAATATACACATGTTCGCACAGTAATTTCAATTGTCTACCGCGGTAATTTTAAACTGACTAAAATGTCTTTCTGTTTGCACAAGACTGGCCTACGTAGATTAATCATTATGGCTCTGCAATCTTTAACAAGCGACTATTGTGTGTATTAAACAACACGCGAAAGGCACTGTCTCTATCAATCACACGGCCGCTTTCCAACACATGCCTAGCAGTTGATGAAGCGGGAATTCTCTGGTGTGTCGGCCTCCCTAGGCTCTCATCGCCTGTGTGTAGTATCTTGTTAATCCGTTTACGTATGCGTGCAACCACTCTATTGTTCAACTGTCGCTCTGTTCTGCCGATGTAGGTAGACTGGCACTTGCATGCGAATTGGTAAATGTAATTAGATTTGGCGTACAGAGGAACAGGTTCCTTTACTGCTGTGGTGGGAATAGTTGTGGTTCTGTACCTATAATTGGAGTGGCTGCACAGAATGTTCGACCGACTGCTGTAATGAGCCGGTCCTGTAGAAGTTGCATTACGCCATCACCTCGAAAGGTTAGCGGGATGAATACCTTGAGTTTAGGGACTGTAGTTACGTCTGGTTTTGGTGTGGACTGTTGGCAGTGGCGCTTTATAAATCCTGTGGAGTACCCATTCAGCTTTAAGAGATTCTTCAGAGTTTAAAATTTCTCCTTAGGACGTTTGCCTTGTGGTGTTATCCCCCATCCCAGCTGGCCCATTTAGAACAGCCGAAGGCATCCTGTTCAGCCCTCAAGGGAAGGCAGGGCCAGACCTAGGCATTCCCCGCCATCCAAGTAGGCTTCAATAATTGCAGAGACGACACACAGCGCTCTGGTACTGGACTGACCCAAGGAATCGACACTTCCTGCACATGGCTGCTTAGCCTCACTTCCGTGTATTGGGCCTTCCAATCACCACAGGCTGTTCCTCCGGAAACCAGAAGAATGCAGTCTGTAGATGACATCAACACAGTGAGCTTTCGATTCGGACTTTCCATGTAATGGATTTGCTATCCAAGCAATATTCCATTTCATGCCACTAGGACACTTTTTCCACCTTGTATGACGCCCACACAGTGATCTTTCGATTCGGACTTTCCAGTTAATGGATTTGCTATCCAAGCAATATTCCATTTCGTGTCACTAGTACACTTTTTCCACCTTTGATGACGCCCACACGGTGATCTTTCGATTCGGACTTTCCAGTTAATAGATTTGCTATCCAAGCAATATTCCATTTCGTTCCACTGGGTAGCTTTTACCACCTTTGATGACGCCCACACAATGAGCTTTTGATTCGGACTTTCCAAGTAATGGATTTCTGGTGGCCTGGATGCTCTGATTCCCATTTGGTTATATAAGTGCTTTTTATAAACCTCTTTGCCTCATTATAGGTAATGTCTATGTCAGGCTGAGGTAGTTGTCCGCCCTCTTTTGCCAGTCTGTCAGCCTCTTCATTTCCAGGTATATTGCAATGTGATGGGATCCACTGTATTACAATTTTTTTGGATTTCTGGCATATTCCACTGAGTGCTGCTCTTAGGTCTGCAAGTTCTGTGCTGTTTTTGCTCTTCAGTATTGAGACAACTGACTTTGCATCTGCGAAGATAGCTATTTGCTTCTCTTTATTTTCCTCCATCAAGAGCATTTCTGCTGCAGTTTTCAAAGCCTCTACCTCTGCTTTAACGTCACTTGAAATATTCCTGTTGCCACTGACTGTTTTATTTTTCACTCCGTTTTTCAAATTTAGGAGAATTCCTCCTCCTCCAAAGTCTATTGAATTTTTGGCTGATCCGTCTGTATATGCATGTGCCCAATTAATACTTGGGTAATGTTCTTTTATGTAGTTTAGAGCGATTTTTATTCTTTCCGTTTCATTCTGAGTGTTCTTTTTCTCAATACTAGGAATGTTTTCTATCATCTCAGGCAGTTGCTGCTGTCTCCGAGCTGGGAACTTGTGTGCATTGTAAAAAGCTTTGACTATTGATATGTTAAGCATAGGATCTGCCCTAATCTTTCGTTTTGCAGTTTCTACAAAGTTGCTACGCTTCAGTCTTCCCTTTCCAAAACCATTAAACCTTTTATACATAGGGTGGTCTGTCAATCTTCTAAATTTTTCTGCTTGTTGCTGGGCTCTGCCATCTCTTCTATCCTGCATTGGTTGTAAATAAGTGATCTTTTCAAGTTCATTAATAGGCGTTGTCTTCAGGCTTCCAGTTATGATTCGATTTCCTTGATTGTGGACTCTACTTATTTTGTTAAAGTTTGACTTAGCTGCCGTTTCCCAAGCTGCGATGCCATATTCCAGTACTGGCCTCACCCGTTCAGTAAATAACTTCTTGAGAGCTTTCTCATCTGCTCCCCACGTTGTATCAACAAGCGTTTTCATGATTGCCATTCTTTGCCTTGCTCTTGTTCGATTTTTCTCAACCTTTGTCTTCCATGTCAGGCGACGATCATAGGTGACGCCTAGATAATTTGGATGTTCTTCATGGCGCAATATCTTTCCATTCAATACCAGCTTAGTTGCTGAGTTTTATTTGAGAGGGAGAACACAGGGCATATTGTTTTCTCCTTACTTATCTTCACTAGCCATGATTTTGACCTGTCCTCTAGCGCTAATAAGGCTTACTTTATTCTGCTGATAGCTGTACTAATATATTCTTCAGATGTCCATACAGCTAGGTCATCTGCAAAGGATAATGTGTGTACTCTGGCTGGAAACTTTCCCGTGATATTATTTATATATGCTCGGAATAATGTTGGTGAAAGATCTCCTCCTTCGGGGACACCTTGCTCCAACAGCAACATCTTGCTGGTTTGTCCTTGTACTTTTGTCCTGGCAGTTCTGTTCTCAAGGTAGTGGCTGATCCATTTGTACATTTTCCCACAAACATGCATTTTTTGCAGTTTTACTTTCATTCCTTCGTTCCATACTTTATCAAATGCTTTTTGTAAATCTATCCAGACCGCTAGTGTTTGCGTTTTCTCTTGGAAGGCATCCTCTATTTCCTGAGCTATATAGGTTATTTGATCTTCAGTGGATCTGTACGTTCTGAATCCTGCTTGGTGTGGTGTTAAGAGTTGGTTTTCTTCCAGATGCCATGTTAGCCTGCCATTGATAATGCGTTCCATTAATTTTCTACACAACTAAGTAGACTGATAGGTCGATAGCCATTTGGTTGTTCCAGGTCTTTTCCTTTCTTTGGGACTGGTATTAGTATAGCTTCCTTCCAAGCCTGTTGGACTATTCCTCTCTTCCAGCTGTAATTTAGGACTGCTAGTAGTTTCATTTTTGCCTTAGTGCCTAGTCCTATTAGCATTTCATTTGCGATTCCATACTTTCCTGGTGATTTCTTCTTTTTTTAGGGTATTCATTGCCTGTTCCATTTCTTCCATTGTTAGATTTGCCATCATATATTCTACTACTGTCTCTGTATTACTATGATGTATCTGTTTATCTTTGATTGCTTTCTTCTGTTCGGTTGTAATATCAATGTGGTTTACACTGGCATAGTGTTCTTCTTCTTCTTCTTCTTCGTTCATCCGGAGTTTTTTTTTCCGGATGTGATTGCGTTGTGCCTGTTTACAGCAGAGCTGCGTTCTTGCGCCGTTAGGCCGACACATCCGACTTCTGCGGGCATTTGTTGACCGGGTTAACCTTCCCGGGGGTTTCTTAGGACGTTTGACTCTCACTGTTGTGGTGTTATCTCCCATCCTAGCTGGCCCATATAGAACAGCCAAAGACATCCTGGTCAGCCCTCAAGGGAAGGCAGGGGCAGACCATGGGCATTCCCCGCCATCCAAGGAGGCTTCCATAATTGCAGAGCCAACACACAGCGCTCTGGTACTGGGCTCACCCAAGGAATCGTCACGTCCTGCACATGGCTGCTTAGCCTCACTTCCGTATATTGGGCCTTCCGTTCACCATAGGCTGTTCTTCCGGAAACCAGAAGAATGCAGTATGCAGATGACATCCACACAGTGAGCTTTCGATTCGGACTTTCCACGCAATGGATTTGCTATCCGAGCAATATTCCATTTCGTGCCACAAGGACACTTTTTCCACCTTTTTTGAAGCCCACACAGTGAGCTTTTGATTCGGACTTTCCACGTAATGGATTTGCTATCCAAGCAATATTCCATTTCGTGCCACTAGGACACTTTTTCCACCTTTTATGAAGCTCACACAGTGAGCTTTTGATTTGGACTTTCCATGTAATGGATTTGCTATCCAAGCAATATTCCATTTCATGCCTCTGGGAGGCTTTTGTAATCGACATACCTGTGGTATGAGGTGTGGCAGTCTGAATACTTCTTCATACACCTTTAAATGTCAACCTGTATGTAGTTAAAGTAAGCTGCTGTCAACTTGAGCTTGTTGATATCTCCATAGAGCTTGTCCTCAAATGAAGCAGGTGTGTGCCAAAATATCTTTCTCTGTTCTGCATATATTGGGCAATCCTGCAGCAAATGTTTTGCTGTCATTTTTCCAGTTCGACAATTACATTCATCGGTATCTCCTATCTTTAGTTTATTGAACAAGTGGTATTTCAGCCTGTTATGTCCTGTGCGGAGTCTGAAGATTGCTACTTGTTCTCTTCGGTCGAGTTTGTAATATGCATCATCCTTCTGGTGGCCTGGATGCTCTGATTCCCATTTGGTTCTATAGGTGCTTTTTATCAACCTCTTTGCCTCATTGTAGGTTATGTCTATGTCAGGCTGTGGTAGTCGTCCGCCCTCTTTTGCCAGTCTGTCAGCCTCTTCATTTCCAGGTATACTGCAATGTGATGGGATCCACTGTATTACAACTTTTTTGGATTTCTGGCATAGACCATGGAGTGCTGCTCTTAGGTCAGCTATTTCTGTGCTGTTATTGCTCTTCAGTATTGAGACAGCTGACTTTGCATCTGTGAAGATAGCTATTTGCTTCTCTTCAGTATTGAGACAGCTGACTTTGCATCTGTGAAGATAGCTATTTGCTTCTCTTTATTTTCCTCCATCAAGAGCATTTCTGCTGCAGTTTTCAGAGCCTCTACCTCCGCTTTGAAGTTACTTGAAAACTTTCCAGTTGCCACTGAATGTGTTTTTTTCACTCCATTTTTTAAATTTAGGAGAATTCCTCCTCCTCCATTCTCTATTGAATTTTTGGCTGATCCATCTGTATATGCATGGGTCCAATTGCTGCTTGGGTAATGTTCTTTTATGTAGTTTAGGGTTATTTCTCTTCTTTCGGTTTCATGCTGAGTGTTCTTTTTCTCAATACCAGGAATGTTTTCTATCATCTCAGGCAGTTGCTGCTGTCTCCAAGCTGGGAACTTGTCTGCATTGTAAATGGCTTTGACTGTTGATATGTTAAGTATGGGATCTGCCCTAATCTTTCGTTTTGCAGTTTCTACAAAGTTGCTACGCTTCAGTCTTCCCTTTCCAAAACCACTAAACCTTTTATACATAGGGTGGTCTGTCAATCTTCTAAATTTTTCAGCTTGTTGCTGGGCTCTGCTATCTCTTCTATCCTGCATTGGTTGTAAACAAGTGATCTTTTCGAGTTCATTAATAGGCGTTGTCTTCAGGCTTCCAGTTATGATTCGCATTCCTTGATTTTGGACTCTACTTATTTTGTTAAAGTTTGACTTAGCTGCTGTTGCCCAAGCTGCAATGCTGTATTCCAGTACTGGCCTCACCCGTCCAGTATATAACTTCTTGAGAACTTTCTCATCTGCTCCCCACGTTGTACCAGCAAGCTTTTTCATGATTGCCATTCTTTGCCTTGCTCTTGTTCGATTTTTCTCAACCTGTGTTTTCCATGTCAAGCGACGATCAAAGGTGACTCCGAGATAGTTTGGATTTTCTTCATGGCGCAATATTTTTCCATTCAATACCAGCTTAGATTGCTGAGTTTTATTTGAGAGGGAGAACACTGTGCATGTTGTTTTCTCCTCACTTATCTTCACTAGCCATGATTTTGACCAGTCCTCTAGTGCTAATAGGGCTTGCTGTATTCTGCTGTTAGCTGTACTAATATATTCTTCAGATGTCCATATGGCTAGGTCATCTGCAAAGGATGATGTGTGTACTCTGGCTGGAAAATTTTCCGTGATGTCATTTATATATGCTAGGAATAATGTTGGTGAAAGAACTCCTCCTTGGGGGACACCTTGCTCCAACAGCATCATTTTGCTGGTTTGTCCTTGTACTTTTGTCCTGGCAGTTCTGTTCTCAAGGTAGTGGCTGATCCATTTGTACATTTTCCCACAAACATGCATTTTTTGCAGTTTTACTTTCAGTCCTTCCTTCCATACTTTATCAAATGCTTTTTCTAAATCTATCCAGACCGCTAGTGTGTGCTTTTTCTCTTGGAAGGCATCCTCTATTTCCTGAGCTATATAGGTTATTTGATCTTCAGTGGATCTGTACTTTCTGAATCCTGCTTGGTGTGGTGTTAAGAGTTTGTTTTCTTCCAGATGCCATGTTAGCCTGCCATTGATAATGCGTTCCATTAATTTTCCTACACAGCTAAGTAGACTGATAGGTCGATAGCCATTTGGTTCGTCCAAGTCTTTTCCTTTCTTTGGGACTGGTATTAGTATAGCTTCCTTCCATGCCTGTGGGACTATTCCTCTCTTCCAGCTGTTATTTAGGACTGCTAGTAGTTTCTTCTTTGCCTTGGTGCCTAGTCCTATTAGCATTTCATTTGTGATTCCATCCTTTCCTGGTGATTTCTTCTTTTTTAGGGTATTCATTGCCTGTTCCATTTCTTCCATTGTTAGATTTGCCATCATATATTCTGCTGCTGTCTCTGTATTTCTATGATGTATCTGTTTGTCTTTGATTGCTTTCTTCTGTTCGGTTGTAATATCAATGTGGTTTGCATTTGCATAGTGTTCCATTAGTGCATTTGCAGCCTTTTTTCCTGTAAGCAAGGCATTTCCTTCTTTAATTGTTATTTGTTTGTTTCTTGGTCCTTCATTGTTCATGGCTTTCACTAGTTTCCATAGTTTGTTTCCATCCCTGTCAAAATTCAGGTTTTCTGTTTTTTCCCTCCAACAATCTCTTGTTGTTTGATTTACTGTTCTTTTATATTTTGCTGAGATGGCTTTGAGAGAGATGTTTGCTTCAATTGTTTGTTCTCTCTCTGCTGTCTTCCTGGCATCTTCAACTTTGTCCTCCAAACTTTGTAGTTCTTCAGTCCAGTATGGTTTGTAATTTTTCCTCGCTCCTCTTGGAATAGACTCAGTGGCTGCCTGTATTATTGCTCTGTTTAGACTTTCCACCATTTGCTTCATGTTGCCATATCGTGTATTTATGTTTTCACAATATTTGTCTGTTAGTATGGCAAATCTGTCCCAATCTGCTCGTTTGTAATTCCAGCGGGGCAAGGGCTTTTGCTCCTGTGGAACATACTCCATATTCATTACAAGCTTGATTGGTCTGTGGTCACTACCTGCTAATTGGTCCAGCACATGGCGATCGATTTTGTGGAGGATGTCTCCTGTGCAGAAAGCTAAGTCTGGAGTAGAAGTGGTAAGCCATCTTCTGGAGTAGAAGCTCGATGTGTCATCCGCTTTGTTGAGTAGATGGAGATTTGAGTCTATTTCCCAGTCCTCCAATTCATCTCCTCTTTTGTCAGTATCTGGGTATCCCCATCTTTCTGAACGGCTATTAAAGTCTCCGACAATAATGCAGTTTGTGTCAGTTATTTTCATGTTTGAGAGTGTTAGGTCCTTATCTGCTGGGCTATACAGATTGTAGATTCTTAATTTTACGTCCTTTATCATTATATCAACACCTATAATTTCCGTTTGGTTGTCAGAGATCACAGATACTTCGCTGCAAGGTATTGTATTTCGTGTAAGTATTAGAACTCCTCCTTTGTGTCCTTCGCGGTCGAAACGTGTGGCCTGATATCCTCTGACTGAGAATTTGCGATTGGCGTTGAGGTGTGTCTCTTGAATGCATGCCACATCTATTCTATCTTTATGAAGACGCTGTGTTAGGGAGTCTTTCTTCTTGTAAACTCCTTCGGCATTCCACTGTAGTATGTTGAGTGTCCGGGGTATTTGGTCAATAGCTCTTAACCTACTCCTCTGTGCCTTGACTCCACAGCACAGGGGAAGGTGACCACCAGTAGTCATGGGTGGACCCCCTCGAGGCAGGGGGCCCGGCACTATCGCCGCCTGATGGGACTTCACGGGATTAGCACCATAACGATTAATTTTGATTTGTGACATCATGAATTAAGTTACGTTGCACTGCTTTGTCAAGCCTGTGGCTCAGTACATCCGATTTCGACAAGCATTTATTCGGGATGCTTTCCCTAGCCTTTGACTGTCCCCAGTCTACCTACAAGGCAGCAGGTTTTACGTTGCACTGCTTTGTCAAGCCTGTGGCTCAGTACATCCGATTTCGACAAGCATTTATTCGGGATGCTTTCCCTAGCCTTTGACTGTCCCCAGTCTACCTACAAGGCAGCAGGTTTGTGTGTCTCTTCGTCTGGTCCCTCTCCCTTGACCTGTCCGACATGGGTGGCCCTACCAGTAGCTGTGCTACCGTCGGCATAGCTCTTGGGGTCATTGGGACGCACAAGCCCCTCTACCTCGTCACGGTGGACACACAGCAGAGGGGCATAGTGTTCCATTAGTGCATTTGCAGCATATTTTCTGTAAGCAATGCATTTCCTTGTTTAACTGTTATTTGTTTGTTTCTAGGTCCTTCATTGTTCATGGCTTTCACTAGTGTCCATAGTTTGTTTCCATCCCTGTCAAAGTTCAAGTCTTCTGTTTTTCCCTCCAACAATCTCTTGTTGTTTGATTACTGTTCTTTAATATTTTGCTGAGATGGCTTTGAGAAAGATGTTCGCTTCAGTTGTTTGTTCTCTCTCTACTGTCTTCCTTGCATCTTCAACTTTGTCCTTCAAAACTTGTAGTTCTTCAGTCCAGTATGTATTGTAATTTTTCCTCGCTCCTCTTGGAATAGACTCAGTGGCCACGTGTATTATTGCTTTGTTTAGGCTTTCCACCATTTGCTTCATATTGCCATGTCGTGTATTTATGATTTCACAATTTTTGTCTGTTAGTATGGCAAATTTGTCCCAATCAGCTCGTTTATAATTCCAATGAGGCAGAGGCTTTTGCTCTTGTGGAACTTACTCCATATTCATTACAAGCTTGATTGGTCTGTGGTAACTACCTGCTAATTGGTCAAGCACATGGCGATCGATTTTGTTGAGGATGTCTCCTGTGCAGAGAGCTAAGTCTGGAGTAGAAGTGGTAAACCATCTTCTGGAGTAGAAACTCGGTGTGTCATCCACTTTGTTGAGTAGATGGAGACTTGAGTCTATTTCCCAGTCCCCCACTTCATCTCATCTTTTGTCAGTATCTGGGTATCCCTATCTTTATGAACGGCTATTAAAGTCTCGACAATAATGCAGTTTTTGTCAGTTATTTTCATGATTGAGAGTGTAAGGTCCTTATCTGCTGGGCTATACGGATTGTAAATTCTTATTTTCACGACCTTTATTATTATATCAACACCTGTAATTTCCGCTTGGTTGTCAGAGGTCGCAGATACTTCGCTGCAATCTATTGTATTTCGTGTAAGTATTAGAACTCCTCCTTTGTGTCCTTCGCGGTCGAAACGTGTGGCCTCATATCCTCTGACTGAGATTCTGCGATTGGCGTTGAGGTGTGTCTCTTGAATGCATGCCACATCCATATTATCTTTATGAAGACGATGTGTTAAGGGGACTTTCTTGTTAAAAACTCCTTCAGCATTCCACTGTAGTATGTTGAGTGTCCGGGGTATTTGGTCAATAGCTCTTAACCTACTTCTCTGTGCCTTGACTCCACAGCACAGGGAACGGTGACCACCAGTAGTAATGGGTGGACCCCCTCAAGGCAGGGGCCGGTACTATCACCGCCTGATGGGACTTCACGGGATTAGCACCATACTGATTAATTTTCATCTGTGGCATCATTAATTGATTAAGTTACGTTGCACTACTTTGTCAAGCCTGTGGCTCAGTACATCCGATTTCGACAAGCATTTTGTCGGGTGTGCTTTCCCTAGTCTTAGACTGTCCCCAGTTTACTTACAAGGCAGCATTTTTTGTGTGTCTCTTGGTCTGGTTCCTCTCCCTTGACCTATCCGAACTGGGTGATCCTACCAGTAGCTGTTCTACCGTCGGCATAGCTCTTGGGGTCTGCCATAAACCTATGACTTGTGACAGAAAGTAATATTATTAATGATGCCCCAACCGACCTATTCTGGTTGAAATGGAAATCAACAGACACAACGTTGTGATTACATTAAACTAATGTTTATTGCTTATAAGCGTTAGTTACACAAAACATGAAGAAAATGGTGTTTGGCGATGCGCTCGTATGTGTCGTTGTAGATTGCCTTCTCTTGTGAAAAGTTGTCCACAGATACGAGATAAGCGTACTTGATGCTAATGACTGTGAATGGTCCGAAGGTGGCGAGTGAGATTACACTTATGACTGAAGGATTTGTCACACGTAGGACACACGAAAGCAGCTTTACTAGTACTGGCCACATTGGTAGAACAAAACGTGCTGCTAATATTGCTTTATATGAATAATTCACACAACTGTGTTGTTCTGTACTGTCAAGTTTTACAAAGCGCTGACGAAAGTTCCTCACCTTTACTTTTCTACAACTGCAGACGTTCTGGTGTATACACAAGCAATGCGAGGACTGAATCTCAATAAGCACTGGTCTCAATAAAGCAATATATGTTTCAGTGTTTATCAAAGATCAGATGCCGACATCGCATGTAACATAAAATGTCGAAGAACAGTTGTGATGGTTATCACTTTATCCATCACCATGTCACTACCCGAACAACGCTAAGCGAGCACTGTTATATTAGCACTGTTTGTCACACCAGCCTGATTCACAAATAACTCTGTGGCGAAGGTTGTCGGTTAGCCGAGTCAGCACGTGGACAATGGTGAAATATTTGCTATAACACGAACGGATGGCACAGAGTAGCTGCTCACAAGAGACGCCGTATATTTTATACACTGTCTGCATTGTGCACACGACACTACAGGACTGACGTGGCGTTTTGTAGATAACGCCATGCTTTTTGTACACGCCGCCCGCCCGACCCCATGCGACCAATGCATCACTTCTCCACGCCACCGTCCGCCCACTTAATGACTTTTGCATATGACGCCGATGACGTATACCAGGGACCCACCAACCCAGGATACTCGTTGTAGTTGTTGTTGTTGTAGCAATGGTAGGAAGTTTTCTCCGACATCCGCGCCCATTTACAAAACACGGGGATGGCTGTCTGTGCACCGTCTCTGTACCTTTGTGTGTATTTGTTCTTGTCTGCTCTTGTGGTTTCTATGTCCTTGTGAGTATGTGTGTTTGTACCATTGTGTGTCTTTATTGTCTGTATGTGTGTTTGTGATTGTGTGTATGTTTGTTTATGCGTGTGTGTATGTATGTGTCTGCACCTGTGATGTCTCTGTACTTGTGTGTATGTGTCTTTGTTCCATTGTATGTCTTTCTTGTGAGTGTGTATGGATCTTTGTTCTTGTCTGTACGTGTATATCAAGTGTTTGTGACTGTCTTTGTGTGTCTGTACTTGTCAGTATTAACAGATTTTTTCACCCCCTAAAAAAAAAATTACCGCCGACCGAGATTTTTCACAAACTTCCCGCCGACCGAGATTTTTTTTCACCCCGGACTAGGACTCGGCAAGTCCTCGGAAAGTCCTCGGCAAGTCCCCGGCAAATCCTCAGCCAAAAAACGAGAGTCTCTTCACCATTAATCACTACTTGAATATCACACAACACGCTCCTCACTGCCACATGTAAAAAGTGGAACAGACAGGAGTCTCGACAAACCAAAAAGCATTCACAGGCATACTATTCACAATGCCGCTTCCAGAATGCCAACACGAAAAATACAGTTCATCGTCGATGGAAGCATCAGTCACTAGAAAACCAGCAGCCACACATTACTTCATAAAGCAACTCAGATAGTTCAGCGATCGACCAGCCGCCATTTTTCTGAACATGCATTTCACGCTACAAACAACCGCGGACAGATGTAAAAACATTCCAAACGAAATTTACAGCTCACAGTGTCGCTCCCCGCACTCAGCTCAGTAGCAGGGCTACGGAACCTTGCACTACCAGTCCAACATGAGGAAAATGCGCAAGCAAACTGCAGCCACAAGTATAAAACCACAAAGGCCTTAACAGCTCAACCGCCTTTCCTCCATGTTGTGGCTAGAAGTTCTACCTTTGTATAATGACCGACAAAAAGCGGCCTGCTGCCAAATCTCCCGCAGCCGTGATTCGAACGCAGTATGCGGGATTACGAATTGCGTTCGTAATCCATTCGCAAAAGCACCGGATGGTGAGGTAAGGAAGGGCTTTCAATCCCCACACCAACATTAAGCTGAGCTTAAACGTTGACTTCTCGTTCAGAAAACAGTTGCAAACTACTGCACGTAAGATCGCCTTGACAATCAACCTAGGGTAGGTTGCAACGTCCTGCATAGGACATCATTACGTGCCTTGCCGGTATACATTATATATACATTTCTTTATCCGCCCGTGTGTTGCCGGGGCCCTTACGGGGGAGCAAAGAATAGTAACACTGTTGCCTACCATGCACGTCGTAAGAGGCGACTAAGGAGGCTATGGTTCCGTCGCCCTGCTACTGAGTGAGTGCGTGGTGCGACACTGTGAGCTGTGAATTTCGCGTGGAATGCTTTTGCATCTGTCTGCGGTTGTTTTTCGCTTGAACTGCATGTTCGGAACGATGACGGCCGGCTGTTGCTGGATTGACTGGTTTGCCTTTTCGGCTCACAAGTGCATTTTTCAGGAGACTCCTGGGAGTCGTCGCTGTAGCTACGGAGTTCGTGCTTTGTGCTGCGCTTTCGGTGGGTCGCCATGCAGAAAGAGACCGAGCCATATGGGATAAAACCCCGTTCAATGAAGTCTTTCTGGTGACTACCGTTTTCATCGACGATGAACTGTATTTTTCGTGGAGGAATTTTGTGTTGGCATTCTGGTGGCGGCATTATGCACAGTGTACCTGTGCGGGCTGTTGGTTTGCCGACACTCCTGTCTATTCCATTGTTCACATGGGGCAGTGAGGAGCATTTTGTGATATTCACTGGCACAGGAACGGAGCAATATGGGGACGACCCGTTGCCATGAAGTTGGAACCGCGACTAATTAACTAACTAACTAACTAATTTCTTTATCATCGGGACACCGGTTTTGAAACAGTTTGAGAATCATTCACCTTATCAATTTCACGGACCAGTCTTGCGCTTCCCACCTTGCCCCGCCCATCATACAAACCAACCAATGACGCTCTAATCTTCTTCTCCCCTCTGGTCCTATTGACAAGTATCAGCTGATCACGAGGTATGGTAAACTCCTGCACCATTCATACAAACTGCGGAATGTGGCTACAGATACCTCCAGACAACGCATGAATGGAGTTGAAGTTTAAACCCTACCATGGGTTCACCCTCCTTCCCCGAATGTCCCACTTTTATTTCTCTTACTTTGTATCTCTGCTGCGGAGAGCAGGAGTCATAAAACGATGCTTGATTTAATTTTTTTATATACCGTACTTGCAGTAATAATAAAGGTGAATGGAAGTGGTCAGAAACATGATAAGGTATTTAAGTATTAGGGTATTTGAATAACAGCAAATAAACTAAGGAAGTTAAATGCAGAATAACAGTGAATGAAACAAGTTTGAAACATGACAATGTAATTAATAACCGCAAATGGAAGATGTATAAAGGAAGTAGAATAACAGTGAATATTCAAGTCTGAATCATGACAATATATTTAAGTATCTCGGTAGAAGTTACATGTGGAATATGAATTAATGGAAAACGTCTGAAACATGAGAATGTTTTTAAGTATGTGGGTATTTAATAACAGCAAATGGAAGGTATATAAAGGCAGTTAACATAAGTTACTTGCATACCCGTTACAGGATGTCACAGTCAACCCCAGTATTTTTTGGCTGTTTGTGATTTATTGGCAAGGTTTCGTTCATTAGTTTGCCATTGCTTTCTGAGCGACCAGCACTCATACTTTTATATGAAAACCAACGCAAGGCAGGCTGCTTCCAAATCGTCCGCAGCTGCGTTTCGAAAGCGGTATGCGGGATTACGAATTGCGTCCGTAACTTCTTCGTCACCGAGCCAGCATAAAGGAAGTCCATAAATAAACACATAGAATTGGTTGGCATTCATAGATGGAGAAGAAGGAAATAGAAATTAGAGGACGCACTAGACGACAAGTTTATGTTGTCTAGTGTTCCTCTAATCTCTACTTCCGTCTTCTCCATCTATAAGTGCCAAACAATACTATGTGTGTTTATTTATGGACTGTCTTAGTGGCCTCAGTGTGTTCCCAAATTGATTTCCAGCATAAAGGAAGTCTACGTGTAGAATAGACGTGAATGGAATAAGTCTGGAACATGACAATGTATTTAAGTATTGGGGTATGTTTTAACAGCAAATGGAAGACGCATACAAGAATAAACAGATGCATGTAGAATAAAACTGGGTGGAATAAGTATGAAAAATAACAATGTATTTAAGTATTTAGGTATTTTAATAACAGCAAGTGGAAGATGTATAGGGTGTTTGTAAAGTCTCACTACACTTTATATGTAGAACAAATTTGGAAACTGAAGTACACGACGTCATAAAAAATATGCTCCACCGTCCATCGTGAAGCAATATGTAGCGAATGGCTGTCGTATGCTGAAGTAATTCCTTGCACACCAAACAGAATGGTGTTATCAACGGAAGACAGAATATTTCAAATTTGTTCTACATAAATAGTGTAGTGAGACTTTACAAACACCCTTTAGTCATTAGTCGCGGTTCCAACTTCACAGCAACAGGTCGTCTCCATTATGCTCCGCTCCTGTGCCAGTGAATATCACACAAAATGCTCCTCACTGCCCCATGTGAAAGGTGGAACAGATAGGAGTATCAACAAACCAACAGTCCGCACAGGTACACTGTGCATAATGTCGCCTCCAGGACGCCAACACAAAAGTCCTCCACGAAAAATACAGTTCATCGTCGATAAAAGCTGCAGTCACTAGAAAACCAGGAGCCACACATTACTGTATAAGGTAATCCAGTCAGTTCAGCGATAGGCCGGCCGCCATCATTCCGAACGTGCAGTTCACGCTATAAATAACCGCGGACAGATGTACAAGCATCCCACGCGAAATTCACAACTCACAGTCTTGCGCCACGCACTCAACTCAGTAGCAGGGCGACGGAACCATGAACTACCAGTCCAACATAAGGAAAATGCGAACGCAAACCGTAGCCACAAGACAAGCATAAACACCCCAGAGGCCTTCACCGTTCAAATCCCTGTCCTCCATGTTGGGGACCGGAAGTTCATCTTACCCTATATAACTGCAGTATTCAACTGACGAAATTCAGCGAAATATGAAGAATATTCTCTGCAGTACAACCTTGTAAGTCTAGGTGAAGAAATAACTACATTGAGTCAATCCTGATGTACGGTAGCAAATCATGGACAGTTAACAGACACGTACAAAATGATGTTAATGTTGTGGAGTTGTGATTTTATAGAAGACGAAGAAAAGTAATAAAGTTATCTTGAAGAAGAACTGGTTACTTAGAGCAAAAGAAGACAGTGCATTTTCTTTGGGCACGTCGTGAGAAGGGGAAAGCTGGAGAACCCAGTGACAACGGGCAAGTTGGATGGGGAGCCGAGGCTGGGGAAGACATATAGAGAAGATGATGTACAGTTTGGCATTATGACATGGAGGAACATCAATATCAGAAGTCACGGGCAGTGATCGAGACAAACCGATACTGACAGACATGATCACCAACGCCACACGGTAAGGGCTATCAGAAGAATATTATAAAATCTACATATTATTTTAGACAAATGAATTACAGTATAAGAAAGAGATATAACAAATACTTATATCCGCTGTGAAAAGTTTATATTCTCTCTCTATCTCTGATCCCCTCCCCCAACCACCACCACCACCACTTTTGTACGATGTGAATGCTGGGCACTGAGTACTGAAACGATAAGGAAATTGGGAACATGTGGTGACGGCCTGACATATTTGTGGAAAGAGAGATAGAGAAAGACCAAGAGAGAAAATTCTTGACAGCCTTGTGTCATGACACCGAAGGGAGACAACACACGAATTGATCTATGCCGTCGGAGATCGCAGTTTGTGGAGAATCATGATAGCCCACTCCAGTCGGCAAGGCACTTGATGACAATGGAAACTGGAGGCAACTGCGAAGTGATCTTTTAGAAAAATCTTGAGAATATCATGGACAGAGAAGAATGTTGAGAATAACATGGACAAAGAAGAATGTTGACAATAACATGGACAGAGAAGAATGTTGAGAATAACATGGACAGAGAAGAATGTTGAGAATATCATGGCCAAGAATGAGTGTTGAGAATATCATGCACGAAGAAGAATGTCCATGGCCTGGGAAACGTGTTGAGAATATCATGGACAGGGACGAGTCTTGAGAATATCATGGACATAGAAGAATGTTAAGAATATCATGGACGTAGAAGACAAGAATGTTGAAAATATCATGGCCAAAGAAGAATGTCCATGGCCTGGGAAGAGTGTTGAGAATATCGCGGAAAGAGAAGAATGTTGGCAATATCATAGACATAGAAGAGTGTTGAGAATAACATAGACATAAAGAATGTTGAGAATATCACCAGACATAGAGGAATGTTGAGAATATCATGGAAAGAGACGAATTTTGAGAATATCATGGACAGAGAAGAATGCTGAGAATCTCATGGACAGAGAAAAATGTTGAGATTATCACGGAAAGAGAAGAATATTGAAAATATCATGAACACAGAAGAATGCTGAGAATATTATGGACAGAGAAGAATGCTGGGAATATCATGGAAAGAGAAGAATGTTAAAAATATCATGGACAGAGAAGATATTGAGAATGTCACGGAAAGAGATAAATATTGAGAATATCATAGAAAGAGAAGAATTGTGAGAATATCACGGAATTAGAAGAATGTTGAGAATTCAGACAGACAGACAGACAGACAGACAGACAGACAGACAGACAGACAGACAGACAGACAGACAGACAGACAGACAGATAGGCAGGCAGGCAGGCTAGATAGATAGATAGATAGATAGATAGATAGATAGATAGATAGATAGATAGATAGATAGATAGATAGATAGATATGTAAGTAGGTAATTAGCTTGATGCGTAATTTAAATCAACACAAAGCCCTAAACATTTCGATACTATCCCCATCTCCCAACACAGAAAGATACAATTTCATGAGTATTTTTTACACCAAACACGGTAGCGACCTAAGCTCCCGCCGTTGCTAATATCTTGCTCAAAGGCTTCTGACCTCCACTTCCCTGTACAGATTTTCCTGTGCCACCACACGGCCTGTCGTGCAGTGAGATCCCCGCTGTCAGTGCTGCCTGCTTGTTCTTCAACAGCAAGCACTTGTTTGAACTTTCTTTGTCCTGACTAGTCCAAGTCTGGCAATGCGTTTTCTTAATCTCAACATCCTATCTGAAAATTTAAACCATTTTGTGTGTGTAGAAATCGCGTATGTGATATTGTCCCTGCCTGTTGAATTTCTTTTCGCTTTCTTACTGGTTGCCGATGCATACATTCGGTCTTTTGTTATATTCAATCGAGCAAACAGTGGTTCTCTCTCCCTCCCCCCTCCTTTTCTTTTGAGGGCGGGGATGTTTCAGTTCTTATTTTCTTAAACAGGTGACCTACATCAGTACTGCTTGAGTAATTTAAAAAAAAAATACATGTAACTGGGTGGTATCTGTCTGACCTCTTTCAGGCTGGTCGAGGAGGAGGAGGATGAGGAGGGGAAGGGGGAGAAAAAGAAGAAGAAGAAGATGGAAGAAGAAAAAGAAGATAGGTGAAAAAGAAGAAGACGAAGAAAGAAGAAGAAGAAGGGAATACTGGAATGCCAGATTCGGGAGACCCGGGTTCGAATCCTAGGTAATGTGTGGTTTTTTTTTTCTGTCGGGGGCAAAAAGAAAACTCTAATCTGATGTGGGGTAAAGAGAGAGGGATAGTACCTCACGTTGAGTGGCAGCCATATCCCAAGGGATAGACCAGGATCCTATTTGGTTCCCATCTCTTTACCTAGCTCATGTATGGCTCCACGAATACCGCTTGTGTACGACGGTGGCCACACCACGGGCAACAGTCTTGGCTGACTGGCTAAACTACATGAGTGAAGTAGGGGTAATATCCTACTAAGGGAATGTCCATCCCTAGTACACAAAGACTGGGACGGTGGAGAAGGCAGATGAATCTAAATAGATCAACGGCTTCGAAAGCGAAACGGCAGAGTGTGTGGCACACATGAGGCGTGTTCAGGACACGATAGTGAACATGGCTGGCCATCGTGGAAGAGATTGGGACCTCACCACGTAATATCCCAAAGACAGCAATGGTAATTCAACAACAAGAAAACAGCGATAAGGGTAATTTTTGGCCCTCTGTTGTAAATATTCACAGGGAAGTGACAACTCCTATAGCATCCCAAATTCTTTTAAAAGGGTGCATTCTGATAATACTTACCTGAAAAGTAGAAGGAGAAGTATGAGAATCGGTTCGTGGAACGTACACACCTTATATCAAGCAGGGCAGTTTGATAATCTTATTGCAGACGATAACAAAAAATGAATTTAGATATCTTAGGCGTATCTGAAACAAGATGAACAGATACAAGTTATATAAGGAGAGAAGATTATGTATTCATTAATTCAGGAGGAGATCATCATGAGAGAGGAGTAGAAAGTTTAGTAAAACGAGATTTGGAGAAAAATATTAGTGGATTCTGGACTCATAAAGATAGAATGATACTTCTCAAAATTAAGGCAAGACCGTTCACCATAGTAATTCTTCAGACATATGCTCCAACAATTGATTATAGTGATGAACAGCTAGAAGAATACTATGAAGACCTACAACAAACACTGAAAATTGTAAAATCATCAGAGGTCCTAATTGTCATGGAAGATATGTACTCAAAAGTTGGAAAAAATAAATATAGGTAGATAGTAGGGCAATATGGTATGGGAAACAGAAACGACAAAGGAGACAGGCTGATACAGTTCTGTCAAGAAAACAATCTTATTGTTTGCAACACAATTTTCCGACACAACCCTAGGAAACTGTATGTATGGAAAAGCCCTGGAGATAGAACAAGAAACCAAATTGACTACATTATGATTAGAAATAGATTTGAAAGCAATGTTAAAAATGCCAAAACATACCCTGGTGCTGATATCAACTCTGACCATAATCCTGTAGTTTTAAAATTACAAATAAAACTTAAAAACGCAGGAATAAGGAAATCGAAGACACCTCAAGTAGATATGTCGACATTGAAACAACCAGAAATAAGTCAACTATACCTAGTTGAAGTCAAAAACAGATATGATGGGCTAATCATTGAAAGTATGGAACAATATCGACCTGAAATCCCGAGGATAAAATTAATACAAAATGGGAAAGTGTAAAAACCAGTATTCAGATTGCAAATACCACCTTGCCTGTGAAGATTAATAAGAAAAAAAACAATTATGGATAACCTATGAAATCTTGAGTAAAATGTCTCAAAGAAAGAAAGACAGCAAAGAACACTCCATAGTATATAGTAATAGATAGAAAAATACGTCACATGTGCAGAGTTGCCAAAGAAAAGTGGCTGCAGAAACATTGCAAAGAAATAGAGGATCTGGAAATAAAACACAACTCGAAAGAATTACACGAACATATAACAAGATTTACAAAGACGAAAAATAATATAACAGGAAACGGTTGTAGCAGAGGAAAAAATTGAGAAATTATAATTAATAACACTTACATAATAAAAAGATGGACAGAGTACACAGAAGATTTATTCTGGGACAACAGGGTCAAAGACCATCATTGCATAATACTCAATATGGACCAAAAATACTAACGGCTGAAGTAGAAAAGGCTATTAAAAAGATGAAAGAAGGAAAGGCTGCAGGTCCTGACAAGATAACAACAGAGATGATAAAATCCTTATCCAGCTTTGGCATTGAAACTATCAGAGAATTATGTAATGATGTATATAATACTTGGTACATCCCCAAGAATTTGAAAACATCCATTTTCATCACACAACCGATGAAGCCAAGAGCTGTTGAGTGTGAGGATTACAGAACTATTAGCTTAATGAGCCACATAACTAAGATACTACTCAAGGTCATGCAAGAAAGAATTCAACATAAAATAGATGAGGAAGTAGCCAAAGAACAATATGGGTTCCGCAAAAACAGCGGCACCAGAGAAGCGATTATCTGGTTTTTTTTTTTTTTCTCCCGCGTTTCCATCCTGTTTCAGGATAGTGCGGTCAACACCAGCATCTTTCAGCTGTATGTTGATTCCTAGGCTAGATTACGCTCATCAGCACGCCACGACTTTCTGAGCGACCGGCTGCATACTCTCATAAGTCACTAGCGTGACTCGAACCACTTCTAATTCTCGTCCGCTCACGTTGACTACGAGAGTATTCGGGATTAACGGAGAAAGCTTCTAACCCCTCGGCCAGGCAGTCGGCTTGATTATCTGTTTGACAATGTTAATTGAAAAATATATAGAAGTTCAAAAAAGTATATATGTTTGTTTTATAGACTACAAGAAAGCTTTTGATAGAGTACAGCATGAACGACTGTAGTGTGTTTACTTTTGTCTGCCCCAATATAAAATTCCATATCTCAGTAACCAACTGAAGGAAAATGATGAGATTTAGCATATAACCTTACCATTATGTCCACCCAACAAAAACAATTTTGTTCTGGAGATTTTTCACCAGATTTCAAAGTTTGTTTATATGCGGTATATAATTTACGTGTCAGAGATGAAGTTCATAATTTTAAATGTGTTACAGTGTAGCCAGACAGTCAGTTTTCAATGTTGATTATTTTACGTGTTTCACGGGATTGGCCTTAGGACACGAACCCCACGTTGTTTAAACTGGGACTGTTCAGAGGTGTCTCAAAATGTGGGTTATTTCATGAAACCTGATTAATAGGTTTTATTTTTTAAACATCTTACCACTTATCGCTAACATTGAAATGTGTGAATATTTTTCAATGGGATTGAATGTGAAATTGTGTATACACTTCAAAGCATCGCTATGAAGTTGTACACATATTTTTGTCAAGAAGCTGACCGCAGGAAACTGTTTTATACTATTACAAATTCCGAAAAAAGAACAGTGCATGCATTGGGTTAGAGTAAACGGTCATTTCGTCGATGGGTGCAAGAATCGCAATAACCAAACGGTAGGTAGAAAGGTTATTGTAGACATCTTTGACAAAGATGTCATAAGGCGAGCTATTACAAAAATGCTTAAAAAAGTCTCTTAAAAGTCGACAGGGTCGACTTCATAGCACCGGGTTCTATCCCTTATGGCTCGGTCTCTTTCCGCAGCGCGGAAAGCATCGCACAAAGCACAAACTCCGCAGCTCTAGCGACGACCCACAGAAGTCTCCGAAAAATTTAACTCGTGAACCGAAGGATGCGGCCTGGAATCGAACTTTTGGAGCCCGAGTCAAAAGGCTTAACCACTGCGCCACGGAGACTCCTAAAATTATAAAAAATTTGGAATTTATTTCCAGGATTCCAAAGAAACAGTGACTGTAAGAAAACTTAGGGTTTGGTTGAGAAAGAACAATAACATAGACCTATCCAAAACAACTTTGTGGAAAATTATAAGGACATTATCTTCACTTTTAGAAAGTACAAGGGCGATAGAAATATTCTTTGCGAGCAACCGCATTTAGGAGCCATGAGAAGCAGATACCTACGTGAATTAAGGGAAATGCGAAAAGAATATTATGGAATAGTGTGTTTGGATGAAATGTGGATCAATGCGCTCCACACAAGTGATAAGGAATGGCAATAAGTGGATGGACAGATAAAGCGATATGTGCCCCGTAGTATAGGACAGCTTTTGGTCATGGCCCATGTTGGTAATACGCATAATGGCTTACAACAGAATGCTGGGCTCGTGTTCGTTTCAAAGCATACAGACAATAGGGATTATCATAATAAGGTGGATGGTAATGTATTTAGAGATTGGCTCGAGAATACTGTGTTTCCATCCCTAGATAGACCGTCGTGTCCAATTATGGACAATGCATGATATCAATGTTGTTGCCCAAGAAGACAAAATACCCACAGTATCGAGCACAAAGGGAGCAATAAAGATATGGCTCCGAATGGAAAACATACCATTTCCAGAAACGTATTTCTAGCTAGAATTGTCTTCTTCTTCTTCTTCTTCTTCTTCTTCTTCTTCTTCTTCTTCTTCTTCTTCTTCTTCTTCTTCTTCTTCTTCTTCTTCTTCTTCTTCTTCTTCTTCTTCTTCTTCTTCTTCTTCTTCTTCTTCTTCTTCGTCTTCTTCTTCTTCTTCTTCTTCTTCTGCGTTCATCCGGATTTTTTTTTCGTATGTGACTGCGTTGTGCCTGTTTACAGAGAGCTGCGTTCTTGCGCCGTTAGGCCGACACATCCGACTTCTGCGGGCATTTGTTGACCGGGTTAACCTTCCCGGTGGTTTCTTAGGACGTTTGAATCACACTGTTGTAGTGTTATCCCCCATCCTAGCTGGCCCATATAGAACAGCCAAAGACATCCTGGTCAACCCTCAAGGGAAGGCAGGGGCAGACCATGGGCATTCCCCGCCATCCAAGGAGGCTTCCATACTTGCAGAGCCATCACACAGCGTTCTGGTACTGGGCTCACCCAAGGAATCGTCACGTCCTGCACATGGCTGCTTAGCCTCACTTCCGTATATTGGGCCTTCCGTTCAACATAGGCTGTTCCTCTGGAAACCAGAAGAATGCAGTCTGCAGATGACATCCACACAGTGAGCTTTCGATTAAGACTTTCCACATAATGGATTTGCTATCCAAGCAATATTCCATTTCGTGCCACTATGACACTTTTTCCACCTTTTATGAAGCCCACACAGTGTGCTTTCGATTCGGACTTTTCACGTAATGGATTTGCTATCCAAGCAATATTCAATTTCGTGTCACTAGGACACTTTTTCCACCATTTACGAAGCAAACCTAGTGAGCTTTTGATTCGGACTTTCCACGTAATGGATGTGCCATCCAAGCAATATTCCATTTCATGCCTCTGGGACGCCGACATACCTGTGGTATGAAGTGTGGCAGTCTAAATACATCTTCATGCACCTTTAGATGTCAACCTGAATGTAGTTAAAGTAAGCTGTAGTCAACTTGAGCTTGTTGATATCTCCATAGAGCTTGTCCTCAAACGAAGCAGGCGTGGGCCAAAATATCTTTCTCTGTTCTGCATATATTGGGCACTCCTGCAGCAAATGTTTAGCTGTCATTTTACCAGTTCCACAATTACATTCATCGGTATCTCCTATCTTTAGTTTATTGAACAAGTGGTGTTTCAGCCTGTTATGTCCTGTGCGGAGTCTGAAGATTGCTACTTGTTCTCTTCGGTCCATTTCGGTCCTCCTCCTCCATTTTTAATTGAATCTTTGGCTGATCCATCTGTATATCCATCCATCCATCCATCATGTGCCATGCCGGTAAGCGTGGGCGGTCATGTTCTGCCATCTCACTCGATCAACAGAGTCGTGGATCAGTTCCGTGTTTCTGTCTCGACCATGCCACAAGGCCAAGCCATCCAGATACTTGTTTCTAGGTCTTCCCCTTGGTCTGTTCCCCTCGATCTTACCAGTTGTCACCAAGTTCTCCAAATCATTTCTTCTCATAACATGCCCAAAAAATTGTGACTGTCTACGTCTAATGTCTCTGATCAGTTTACGATCTTCATTTGTTTCTTGAAGGACTTGTTCATTGGTCTTTCTGGCTGTCCATGGTATTCTTTGCATTTTCCTCAGAAACCACATTTCTACAGCCATCAGATGTTTTTCAGCCTGGCTGCTCATTGTCCAAGCTTCACATCCATATAAAAGTACAGGTTCTATGTAGCATCTCAACACTCTTTTTCTCATTTCAATTGACATCTTTTTATTGGTCAGTATGTTTTTCATCTTGCTAAAGGCTACTTTTGCCATGGCGATTCTTGTTCTAATCTCTTCAAGGCATCTCCCATCAGATGTTATTACTGTTCCGAGATAATTGTACCTATTCACTTGTTGAAGAATATTCCCATTTACTTGTATATGCATGGGTCCAATTGCTGCTTGGGTAATGTTCTTTTATGTAGTTGAGGGTTATTTTTCTTCTTTCGGTTTCATTCTGAGTGTTCTTTTTCTCAATACCAGGAATGTTTTCTATCATCTCAGGCAGTTGCTGCTGTCTCCAAGCTGGGAAGTTGTGTGCATTGTCAATGGGCTTGACTGTTGGTATGTTAAGTATGGGATCTGCCCTAATCTTTCGTTTTGCAGTTTCTACAAAGTTGCTACGCTTCAGTCTTCCTTTTCCAAAACCATTAAACATTTTATACATAGGGTGGTCTGTCAATCTTCTAAATTTTTCTGCTTGTTGCTGGGCTCTACTATCTCTTCTATCCTGCATTGGTTGTAAACAAGTGATCTTTTCTAGTTCATTAATAGGCGTTGTCTTCAGGCTTCCAGTTATGATTCGCATTCCTTGGTTTTGGACTCTACTTATTTTGTTGAAGTTTGACTTAGCTGCTGTTGCCCAAGCTGCAATGTCATATTCCAGTACTGGCCTCACCCGTCCAGTATATAACTTCTTGGGAACTTTCTCATCTGCTCCCCACGTTGTACCAGCAAGTTTTTTCATGATTGCCATTCTCTGCCTTGCTCTTGTTCGATTGTTCTCAACCTGTGTCTTCCATGTCAGGCGACGATCAAAGGTGACTCCGAGATAGTTTGGATTTTCTTCATGGCGCAATATTTTTCCATTCAATACCAGCTTAGGTTGCTGAGTTTTATTTGAGAGGGAGAACACTGTGCATGTTGTTTTTTCCTCACTTATCTTCACTAGCCATGATTTTGACCAGTCCTCTAGCGCTAACAAGGCTTGCTGTATTCTGCTGTTAGCTGTACTAATATATTCTTCAGATGTCCATATGGCTAGGTCATCTGCAAAGGAGGATGTGTGTACTCTGGCTGGAAAATTTTCCCTAATGTCATTTATATATGCTAGGAATAATGTTGGTGAAAGAACTCCTCCTTGGGGGACACCTTGCTCCAACAGCATCATTTTGCTTGTTTGTCCTTGTACTTTTGTCCTGGCAGTTCTGTTCTCAAGGTAGTGGCTGATCCATTTATACATTTTTCCACAAACATGCATTTTTTGCAGTTTTACTTTCAGTCCTTCCTTCCATACTTTATCAAATGCTTTTTCTAAATCTATCCAGACTGCTAGTGTGTGCTTTTTCTCTTGGAAGGCATCCTCTATTTCCTGAGCTATATAGGTTATTTGATCTTTAGTGGATCTGTACTTTCTGAATCCTGCTTGGTGTGGTGTTAAGAGTTTGTTTTCTTCCACATGCCATGTTAGCCTGCCATTGATAATGCGTTCCATTAATTTTCCTACACAGCTAAGTAGACTGATAGGTCGATAGCCATTTGGTTCTTCCAGGTCTTTTCCTTTCTTTGGGACTGGTATTAGTATAGCTTCCTTCCATGCCTGTGGGACTATTCCTCTCTTCCAGCTGTTATTTAGGACTGCTAGTAGTTTCTTCTTTGCCTTGGTGCCTAGTCCTATTAGCATTTCATTTGTGATTCCATCCTTTCCTGGTGATTTCTTCTTTTTTAGGGTATTCATTGCCTGTTCCATTTCTTCCATTGTTAGATTTGCCATCATATATTCTGCTGCTGTCTCTGTATTTCTATGATGTATCTGTTTGTCTTTGATTGCTTTCTTCTGTTCGGTTGTAATATCAATGTGGTTTGCATTTGCATAGTGTTCCATTAGTGCATTTGCAGCCTTTTTTCCTGTAAGCAAGGCATTTCCTTGTTTAATTGTTATTTGTTTGTTTCTAGGTCCTTCATTGTTCATGGCTATCACTAGTTTCCATAGTTTGTTTCCATCCCTTTCAAAATTCAGGGTTTCTGTTTTTTCCCTCCAACAATCTCTTGTTGTTTGATTTATTGTTCTTTTATATTTTTCTGAGATGGCTTTGAGAGAGATGTTCGCTTCAATTGTTTATTCTCTCTCTGCTGTCTTCTTGGCATCTTCAACTTTGTCCTCTAGACTTTGTAGTTCTTCAGTCCAGTATGGTTTGTAATTTTTCCTCGCTCCTCTAGGAATGGACTCAGTGGCTGCCTGTATTATCGCTCTGGTTAGACTTTCCACCATTTGCTTTATGTTGCCATATCGTGTATTTATGTTTTCACAATATTTGTCTGTTAGTATGGCAAATCTGTCCCAGTCTGCTCGTTTGTAATTCCAGCGGGGCAAGGGCTTTTGCTCCTGTGAAACATACTCCATATTCATTACAAGCTTGATTGGTCTGTAGTACACTACCTGCTAATTGGTCCAGCACATGGCGATCGATTTTGTGGAGGATGTCTCCTGTGCAGAAAGCTAAGTCTGGAGTAGAAGTGGTAAGCCATCTTCTGGAGTAGAAGCTCGGTGTGTCATCCGCATTGTTGAGTAGATGGAGATTTGAGTCTATTTCCCAGTCATCCAATTCATCTCCTCTTTTGTCTGTATCTGGGTATCCCCATGTTTCTGAACGGCTATTAAAGTCTCCAACAATAATGCAGTTTGTGTCAGTTATTTTCATGTTTGAGAGTGTAAGGTCCTTATCTGCTGGGCTATACAGATTGTAGATTCTTATTTTCACGTCCTTTATCATTATATCAACACCTATAATTTCCGTTTGGTTGTCAGAGATCACAGATACTTCGCTGCAAAGTATTGTATTTCGTGTAAGTATTAGAACTCCTCCTTTGTGTCCTTCGCGGTCGAAACGTGTGGCCTGATATCCTCTGACTGAGAATTTGTGATTGCCGTTGAGGTGTGTCTCTTGAATGCATGCAACATCTATTCTATCTTTATGGAGACGCTGTGTTAGGGAGTCTTTTTTCTTGTAAACTCCTTCGGCATATCCACTGTAGTATGTTGAGTGACCGTGGTATTTGGTCAATAGCTCTTAACCTACTCATCTGTGCCTTGACTCCACAGCACAGGGGAAGGTGACCACCAGTAGTCATGGGTGGACCCCCTCGAGGCAGGGGGCCCGGCACTATCACCGCCTGATGGGACTTCACGGGATTAGCACCATAACGATTAATTTTGATTTGTGACATCATGAATTAAGTTACGTTGCACTGCTTTGTCAAGCCTGTGGCTCAGTACATTCGATTTCGACAAGCATTTATTCGGGATGCTTTCCCTAGCCTTTGACTGTCCCCAGTCTACCTACAAGGCAGCAGGTTTTACGTTGCACTGCTTTGTCAAGCCTGTGGCTCAGTACATCCGATTTCGACAAGCATGTATTCGGGGTGCTTTCCCTAGCCTTTGACTGTCCCCAGTCTACCTACAAGGCAGCAGGTTTGTATGTCTCTTCGTCTGGTCCCTCTCCCTTGACCTGTCCGACATGGGTGGCCCTATCAGTAGCTGTGCTACCGTCGGCATAACTCTTGGGGTCATTGGGACGCACAAGCCCCTCTACCTCGTCACGGTGGACACACAGCAGAGGGGGTCGTTGATTCCAAGTGCTTGTAAGTCTGTGTATATATTATCTCTCCACCGTCTTCTTTGGGCCTACGATAATTTATTTCCTGAGTGTAAGCGAGTTTTTTCCCCCTATTATCTTCCATTCTTTCTGTATGCCCCAGCCATTGTAGTCTATTAGCCTTCATGATACCAGTGATTAGCGGGGACTTAAACAGATCATAAATGTCTTTGTTACTTCTTCTTTTCCACTCTCCACTTTGTGTATCCCTAATGGGTCCAAAGATGCGTCTTAAAACTTTGTTCTCAAAGGTTTGTAGCACGGCTTCGTCACCTTTCGTTGTACTCCAGGTTTCAGAGCCATACAGCACAACTGGTCTGATCAGTGTTTTGTATATTGTGATCTTGGTGTTACGAGATAGCGCCTTTGATTTTAGTAGATGTTGTAGTGCATAGTATATCTATTTCCAGAATTGATTCTAGTTTGTATTTCTTCCCTTATGATGTTGGAGCAGTTGAAGATTGTACCCAGGTATTTGTATGTTTCCGTTCTTTTAATGGTCATATTATCTATTTGTATGTGGTCAGAGCTTTTAGCCATTCCTTCTCTTGAAATTACCATGTATTCTGTCTTATCTTGGTTGATAACCTGCCCCATCTGTTGGGCTTTTTCCTTTAAGTGAGTCAATATTTCCAATGTCTTTTGTTCATTTTCCCCTATAATATCTATATCATCTGCATAACCAAGCAGCTTGGATGTTCCTCCAATATCACATTCCTCCTTTACCTGCATT
>JACEFZ010004204.1:52500-63344 GCA_014155875.1 Cepaea nemoralis | reverse complement strand
TCCAAACCAGATCCTAACGGACAATGGGTCTCAGTTCTGTGGTAAGCTGATGGAGGAAGTCTTTCGTATCTTCCAGACTAACCACATTCACACAAGCCCGTACCACCCCCAATCGAATGGGCAAGTAGAGAGGTTTAATTGTACCTTGATGACCATGCTTCGGAAGCTGGCTCAAGAGAAACCAGACAGATGGGATGAGTATATCCCAGCCGCCTTTTTCGCCTATCGGGAGGTTCCCCATGGGTCGACCGGGTTGCCACCAGCCACTCTACTATTCGGGAGGCCAATCAAGGGTCCCTTAGAAGCCCTATTGAGATGTTGGACAGAGGAGGAAACTTCCGAAGAAGTTGTATCCTCATATAAATACGTCGAAGAGTTAAAGAAGAAACTCTAGACGGGCTCAGAATCTGAGGGCGGCCAGAAAGAGACACGCGGCCTACTACAATAGAAGGACGAAAGATAGATCTCTTAAAGTGGGGGATCGGGTTCTGTTGTTACTTCCAGTAGGTTCCAATAAACTCGAGATTGGTTGGCAGGGGCCTTTCCCGGTGGAAAGGGTTGTGTCCCGCATCCAACTATGCCATCAGGATCAGGGGGAAATCCAAAATCTTCCACATTAACCTCCTCAAAAAGTATGAAGAACGATCTGATGGTACTTCTCTCCCACTCATGACGATGGCGGTCGCGATGGAAACTGAATCGGGCGAAGACGCGGATAAGGAGTATCCTTTACTCCCTGGGGAAACCTATAGGGATGTACATATAAATCCTGATCTGTCGGCTGAAGAAACAGACCGGGTCATCCGTTTGTTGGAGTCCCATCAGCAGATTCTTACCGATCGGCCAGGGCGGACAGGGTTGGTCGAGTTTGATATGACTCTGACTACCCAAGACCCCTTTCGCCAAAAAATATATCCAGTGCCCTTTTCGAAAGAGAAGGCCCTGGAAGCCGAAATCCAGAAGCTTCTGGACGATGACATCATCACTCCTTCGACTTCTCCTTATAATGACGGGGTTGTCTTGTTGAGGAAGTCTCGTGTGGGCGGTACAGAAATTTCAACCTTATCTGTATGGAGTACCGTTCAAAGTACAATCCGACCATCAACCTCTGACGGTTTTGGCAACTTCTAAGAAACTGAACGCGAGGTTAATGAGATGGTCATTGCTCCTACAACCGTATCAGTTCACGGTCGAATACATCCCCGGAAGGGAGAATGTGGGAGCGGATTTTCTATCACGGCATCCTATGGTTGAATGTGAAGGTGGGGCCATTCGAACAGAACCTCTGGCAGTAGAAAGTTCGTAGGGTTCGACTTTCTTAAGATGGGGCCTATGTGACAAAACGTCAGTGGCCCATGTCCTCATGCCTTCTTTTATTTTGGGTAAACCGGGGGAAACAGCTTTCTGGAACCCTCAGTTCTCTTATTCGTTTAATCACCATGGAAGATAGTTCTCTGTGATACTTTAGCATCACGATCCTTTTAATAGAACGATTAGAAATATATCTTTCTTCGGGGAAAACCCGATAGGGTCCCCTACACCAAATGAGCACCAGTGCAAGTTCTGGTGCAATTCATGTCCGTTCCAGCACATACCATTTGGTAGTTGCAGCATGTCAATTTGATTTAAAGATTAAGACAGAGGTGCAACCTACTACTGATGCAGTTGGAAAGGTAACAATTGGGTTGTGGGTAGTCCAGCCAGACCTGGACCTATAAATGTATTTTGTCTCGACGGGGAAGATGAATTGGCGAAAAGCCAATCATAACATATGAACACAAGACTCATTGTGTAGAGAAGACCACTGGAACTAGTAGGACTGGTTCTACAGGCGCCTGTTCTTTTTACAACCGTTCGGGAAGGAGGAAAGTACCTGCGGACCAAATCGGTGAGGCAGATGTCGACTGACGGGACTTTGTAGTACTATTCGGTCTATGAGGGAAAGCCATAAGGCTCTCTGCCTGAACTTTATCCTTGTTGTGTCTGTTTAGAACTATCTGTTTTAACTGCCTTGATGTTTTCCTGTGCTGTTCTTTATTAATTTAATAAATCACGTTTTAGTTTACTCCAACGATCACTGTGTTATATATATGGATCAGCCAGAAAGACACGTCAGGGAATAGGACCCGAGGTCGAAAGAGAGAGTGACAGTGAGTCCGGGGAACGGAGGAGGGTTGGCAAGCAAAGACCTATCCCAGCCAGGGCTATAGACTAATTTTGAAATATTGTTACATAGTTATTTGGGACCCTCCACGTAGCTTGTTACAGATGCCGATCACAGTATCAATCAACAAGCGAATGCAGCAGCCAGAGAGATTCATCCCAAGGATCAACCAATGTTCCAGATGTCAGAGGGCCGGCCACAGCAGAACAACATGCCGCAGTAAGACGGAAATCTGCCTGTACTGCGCAGATCACCACGCCTTCAAGGAGTGTCCGCTGGCCAAGCTGGACACGGACTTCCGATCACCCAACAACAAACGAAAGTGCGCCAACTGCCAGGGCAAGCGTGGAGCTAGATACTTGGGCTGTCCGTACCTGCAACGGCACAGAGGCGCCTTAAAGATCGCAATTACCACAAAGACACCATTAAAAGCAGCAATGCGAAGGTGCAAGACAGCCACGGGTATAGCACAAGCTGAAAGAGATCAACTTCAAAAGCAGATAGACGAGTTGAAGAAACAAGTCAAGGCACTGCCGACGCTGACTCCGACCAGCGACAATGAGACCATATTTCTGCAACCATCAGATGTTTTTCAGCTTGTTTTACAATGAGGCACCTATAATTTTTCGTTACATCAATTTATGAATGCTATCCCTTCTCGGCTTTTTGGCTAAGAACAAAGTATGGTATCTTTATTTGATCTTGCCAGGGCCACCAGCAGAGGCAGTCATCCGATTGACACATGGTGACGTAGGGACTCTGATTCTGGGGATAACAGCGAGCCCTTATTTAAAAATAAAACAAAAAAGAACAAATTCTCGATTAAAGAAAAGTTATTTAAATTTTTGGGACGCAGAGGTGTTTCCAAGGCACCATGAACAGGTTCTTTACTGGCCAAGACCGTCGGACACGCCCTAGTCACGCGTCCTGGGCAACAGGTCCCTTCGAGGTCCTGGCTAAGATAGTAAGATCGCTGATTCCTCCGACGTCGGAGAGTATCTGCCTTCACGACGAGGAACCACCAGTCTGCACACCAATAAGCCAGACATGGGACAACGGATACACTCGCAAACCTCAGTCCGGTATGACATCACACTGATGTTGGACAACAGGATGTCACAATCCCACATGCAGGACTTCACGCTGGAATTAATTCACAGCCAGCGAACGCAAGCAAGCAAGCTAGCATTTAATTATTTTTTTTAAAAACCGCATTGAAATGAATACATATAATTAGAATGTTGGCAAGGGACATAACACTAAAACAGTTATTTTTTAAGGGACATTACTCAAAGCAGCATAAATGTACTATATTATTGAAATGATGTAGTATTCAAAAGACAATTTTGAAATACTTTTATAGAGATTATTTCGGATTACTGGCATCATAAAGTGTGATAAAATTCTAAGTGGTAATCACAGATTTTATAAAAATCATGGCTTTATTTTACGTGCATGAGAATTTAGTAATTCGTTATTCTATTACTACTCGAAATTTCATTACATCTTTTTGTGATTTTAAACGCATAATATATTTTTTTCGTTTCTCAAGATTTTGTTGTGATATTCTCTAGAGTTAATATTCTGGATATTTCTCTGAAATTATTACCGGAAAAAAATTTCCAGATGTATTCAAATATCACTGAATTTGCGGTCCCGACATATGACTACGAAGTTCAGCAACTTCATCAGACCGGAACCATAGTGTATTCCATTACAAGTCCCGGGGCTGCTGCTAAAGCAACACCGGCACTAATCATGAGTGCCCTAACTGGTCCAGGAGGTGTGCCTTTTGGGGGAATCGTCGACCTGCATAGGTTCGAGCTTCCCACTAGGTGGTACTTTCACCCGTCAGCAGAGGCTCAGAAAGCCGTGTATGAGAAATTACACGGCATACAGTTTTCTCTACCAAACCTAGGAATAGACTTAGCACTAGTACACTTAGAGAAAGAAAGAGACAGGCTGACCATCCACTGGCTACCTGTTACGATTGCTCCTCAAGGAGTTAAACAACTGGAGCACAGTATTACAGGAGACGACAAGGCTGAAGTATTTAGGATAAAGAATGGGGCTGGCAAGTGGGGAGCGCTCTGCAACCCAAAAAAGGAAGTCCCCCATTATATACGGATCTACACTCCTGGTATTACGAAAAATAATCACAGAGTGTTCATCACGATGCCGGGGAGAAAGACCTATTGTCCAGCGTGTGGCCAAAACAAACACTGGGCAAATAAATGCCCTAGTCGACGACATTCGATGACACCAATAGCAGCAGCAGTCAGTGTACAAAGCCGAGAAGATTTCCCACCAATCGAAAGAGAAACTCCTCCACAGGGAGAGATTGAACTGACACAAACTTTCAATAGTCAAATCAACACACAAGAAGACAGGAACACACTAGAAAATAACACACAAGAAATCAACCCAAAGATGGAAGACTCTGATGGTTTTCAAATCGTCAGCAAACCAATGAAGAGAAAATGGGGTAATAGAAGACTACTGTAGTCACATCACAGCGATGACACAGAAACAGACGAATTATCAATGCCAAAGAAAGAAAAAGTCAAAGCCACTATAGGCAAGACAACGGAAACTGAACAAGAACAACAAGAGGAGACACAAGTACAAGACGAAGACGACACATAAAGCATATAAGACACTCTCTTTCTAGACACCGACACAAGTGATAAGAACGAGGGTCAAGATGATCCTCTCACACAAACTTTCGCTACTAAAGACTTGCTCGCCTAGATGTACCCATCATGGATAACAACTTTGCTTGTGAATAAATATAGTTATTATATCTCATTTATTTGCTTTTACTTAAATTACAACGACTAGTGATTTAATTATTATTACGTTAAACATGTGTGGTATACGTACAAAATTACAACACATTATCACACTAATAAACAAACACAAACCAGACTTTATACTACTTCAAGAAACAAACATATGTTCAAAAACATTCGCACAACATATCACCACAAAGCTAGGCCTCAAACATTCATGCTTTAGTTTAGGCATACACCAAATAGGGTCAGGAACAGCTATTCTGCAGACATCAGACAGCTGGGATATAATTAAAACACACACGGATAACCAGGGACGAATCTCCATAATACAGGTTGAAAATACTATACATGCGTACACCATAGTGAACATACATGCACCACCTAATTACAATCATCGACCAAATATTTACCAAGAATTAGACACCCTACTTATACAAACATACAGAGGGAAAAATGTTATCCTTGCAGGGGATTTTAATTGTGTACTAATGACAGTTATGACTCTCAGATTTGATATCGTAAGGGGAGTCAAAACAGGAATCAAGACACAATTGAGGAGAAGTGACAGGAATGGAATACATCAACTGGGTATACTACAGAATACATTAGACACACACAATTTAGCAGACGCTTTCAGACACAGACACCCTAATAACATTGTAACAACACAAAAATAGGGCTTACAATAGAACAGCCAGACTATACAGAGTATACATACCTTCAACACACCACTAATACACACAAATCATCTACAAGAAACATTACAATACACAGATCACAAAGCAGTTAGTTAGTTAGTTAGTCGACAGATCATCCTCATTGCACATCGAACCATTCAGTCCATAAAAGCTCGGATCCCCTCCTCAGCAAATCCCGCAGCGGGTAGCGGCTCACGACACCAGTTCTGTGTTGGTTAATCAATCTTCTTTGGCTTCCTGCGTAGTGTTCTTGTTTGGCAACACCTCTTTTAATTTGCAGTTCTCGCAGTCTCACCATGGTTGTAGATTTACAGTCATCGCTTGGTTCTCGCAACAGCCTTACTTCTCGTAGAGCATTCAGAATGTCAGCCTGGTCCATAGCGCGTCCGCCCTCCACAGTAACCTTACCTGCGAGCTTGTCAGCCTGCTCATTTCCTTGTAATCCCGCATGCTTGGCGCGAAGATTAAACTAATCTCTGCCAGCCGAGACCGCTCTTTCGGATCCACCCCGTCTCTATCCTCTTGGGAATACTCATTGAGTCGCTAAGGAAACATGCCCTAGTGAATGTCTGTGTCTCGAGCCACATTATTGCTTTACTTACTGCCATGACTTCCATAGTTAGACTACTTGTGGTCTCAGGAACAGCACCAGAGTCCTCCTTCACAATTCTCACTCCGGCCTACGCCGTAAAAGCCTGTGAGATTCTCACATGTCGGACGACCGACCCATATGTGTATATGACAGCATCACCATCTAACGAATTCTCAAAAATCAAAGCTTGTACTTCGGCCTCAACAGCAGCCGGATTTTCTTGTCTGCATTTCCTGTCTAGTTGGATGCAGACTGAAAGAGGCGTACAGAAATTTATTGACACTTGTACCTACACCTCGCCAGGTTCTAAGTCCTCAAGTGAACATATCTGTTAAAGAATGTCCTCGGCTTGACCCATCCACGACTTTCCTCTTTTTAACCTATTGCCCTTAACCTTCCTAGTTTCACTATGCAGTGGATGGTGTGTGTTTGCATTAACTCTGAGGTAGGCACGTGCTCTGCAAATTTGTATTCTATCTTCAATGGTTATAAATTCAAGAAGGAATCGCATCGCCCTGCATGCTGTATCTCTTGTACATCCAAGAATAATGCGCATGGCTTCGTTCTTTATCCTTTCCATCGTTTCTATCTGCTGATGGCTGAGAGTCAAAGCAGTACTAGCACATATCACTACAGACACTAAAAATACAATGCCATCAAAACGTTCACCACATTGGAAATTCAATAAAACACTACTACAAAACACATAGTTATGTACAACACATGACACACCTTATTCTAACATACACTAATAGTGCACCCACGGACAACATAACACAAATGTGGGATCTACTAGAGAATACAATACGTTATAGAACACAACAGTTAGCATCCATCATACACAAAGGCAGACTACAACAAGAACATATCATACATTCAGCAATACAACTCACAAAAGAGAATGACAGGAATGCACTACACCCGCACACACTTGAATCACAATTAGAACAACACCAGCAACACACATTCCGTGTTGCACTCCTTAGAACTAAACTTACTAACATATCAGAAGAAAGTCTCAGTAAACAACACCTTGCAGTACAACAAAACATTCAACGTAACAGACAAATAGGAGCAATAGCAGACATGCAAGGAAACACACAAACAGAGGTAATACATATACTAAAAACATTCCAACAGTAATACACTGACCTATATACAGCAGGAACCCGCCAACACACAAACACAAAACAAGTTCATACAATACACAAAGAAACTGTCTGACACAGATAAGAACACACTAGACACGGAGCTTACATTAGCAGACATAACACATGCACTCAATCAAATGCAAAAAGACAAACACACCAGGACCAGATGGACTCACTGTAGAATTCTACCAACATTTCTTTCCTATCCTAGGCAATTTCCTTTCTAAAAGTCTGTTAAGAAGCTTTTCACAAACAAGAACTCCCAAACACTTTCAACATGTCATATATAATACTCATACCTAAAGACAACACAGACAAAACAAAACTGAAAAACTATAGACCCATCTCATTATTAAACACAGACCAAAAAACCCTAGCAAAATCACTTGCAAACAAAATAAAAAATGTCATGTCATCACTCATACACTTAGACCAACGGTGCAGTATTCAACACAGAAACATACACCAACATACACATTTCAATAGAGATGTCATTACATACACCCACCAGAAAGACTGTCAATCCTCCCTTTTATCCGTAGACCAGGAGAAGGCCTTTGACAGAATTTCACACTCACACTTACACAAAATACTAGCACACTGTAACATAGGACAATACTATAGACAGTGGATAGAAATATTGTATAAAAATCATGAAAGTAAGATACTGGTGAATCATTCACTCACTTCCAGTTTTAGAATCACTAGATCTGTCAGACAAGGGTGTCCACTATCACCAGTCCTATATGTACTCACACTAGATTCACTCTTAGAAGCAATTAGACAGGACACTAACATTAAAGGGACATTTATACAAGGGTCTTTTTTAAGCATATCCGTTTACAGGACCTCGCTGTCAACACCAGCATCTTTCAGCTGTATGTTGATTTCTTGGCATGATTACGCTCAGTAGTTTGCCATTGCTTTCTGAGGAGCGGAAATTAATTGCTTATGCAGATGACACCGCTTTCTTCCCTACAACCAAACACCTCCATAACGAACATACTTCACACCTTCAGACAGTTTGGTGAAGGAAGTGGGGCCAAATAAACATACAGAAGTCTAAAATAATGGGTCTGGGGAAGTGGAAGAATAAAGCAGATCTAATAGTGACAGATGACATGAAAATATATGGGATCACATTTCCATCCAATCCCAGAAAAACATATACAGAAACATGGCAATCACTGACAAAACAAATTATAGACATATTACATAGGTTCAAATACAGGACATCAACAATTTGTGTAAGAAGCACAATTGTAAACACCTTCATCATTCCTAAAATAATATATTTAGCCACAGTGCTAGACCCCCCAAAACAAACAATCACAGACATAAACAAACACATCAGACAATTCATCTTCAGCAACACAATCCACAGTATAAAACACAAGACGTTAAGTACAAGATAAGAAACAAGGAAGGAGTAGCTTTACAGGACTTACACACAAAAATAGCAAGCATTAAGAATCAACCACTTAGGACACATCATCAATCATCCAGATCAACACTCGCTAGCATTATACTATATTGCAATTATATTACACAGACTTAAGGAAATAGACAAAACAACACCGCACATGTACGGCGCACTACCGCATTCTACAGAACATGTATGCAAGCAATTCAATGCACTGAACATTTAATACAACAGACAACCAAGCAGACATACAAATATTTAGTGAAACAACAAGCCCCACCACTACATTTGAAAATCAAAAGAGGATACAAATATTATATAAAAGACTATAGCTGCACCTTCACTAACTTACAGCAACAAACATATCACAATCGATATCCAAAGTAGTAACATACAGGCTAATTTATAATATGACCCCGACAACAGAGATAGAGAGAGAGAGAGAGAGAGAGAGAGAGAGAGAGAGAGAGAGAGAGAGAGAGAGAGAGAGAGAGAGACAGCGCAGCAGCACAGACATCCAAGCAAATAACCCATGCCAATTATGTAGACACAATATTCAAGAAACAGAGGACCATCTCTTCTATGTATGCCTAACAAACACAGCCACTAAGACTGCACTACAACAGTAAATAGAAACACACACAAACAAGAAAACTTACGCATACAAGGCATTATTCCTAAACAGAATACCTACAACCACATAAGACAAATACACTAAACTACTCGTAGCACTAGCGGAGTGCAGAAAAATAATATGGTCTAGTCGAAACTTGGCCACTCACAATCACCACACAATAAACCCACACATACTATCACATTGTTTTCAACAGAAAATATCCCAGCTATTCGCAGATTAAGCAAGAGCCACCCCCATCAAGTTCACACTACATAACATACATGTTCAAACACACACTCTCACAGATAGTTCTATACTCCTAATGTGTACCACTAAGCTCAATCATTGTGGAACAAAGGGCCAAATAACTGAATACATGTTCCTTCTTTGTTACTGAGTATATTGGCCCAAATTAGACAGAACGATGGGAGACTGCCCTTTATGAGTCAGTGATATTGTCGACCGAGGTTTCACCTTTGCCAGAGGCCAGCTCAGGTAAACTCTTTGTAATGGTGTTTATCTTGCCATCTTAGGTAGCGAACTAAACAAATTCCAATCTGTTTACGCGCCCTCTCTCTGTCCCCCTTCTCTCCCCCTCTCCCTCCCCCAGCTCTCTCTTCGTCTTTTTTAACCGCTTTCCCGGTCTCGGCCTAGCCCGCCATAAACAAATCTTTTGCACTTATGATCAAGGGGAGTGCTTGTGATTCAGCAATACTATTGAACTTGTTTACAGGAAACTAAGCTTGCATGAGGTTGCCTGCAGTGTGAAAGTTTCAATTAGATTGTTTTGTATGCATGGGAGCAAATGATTACTCCATCCATCATCCATCATGTGCCATGCCGGTAAGCGTGGGCGGTCATGTTCTGCCATCTCACTCGATCACCAGAGTCGTGGATCAGTTCCATGTTTCTGTCTCGACCATGCCACAAGGCCAGGCCATCCAGATACTTGTTTCTAGGTCTTCCCCTTGGTCTGTTTCCCTCGATCTTACCAGTTGTCACCAAGTTCTCCAAATCATTTCTTCTCATAACATGTCCAAAAAATTGTAACTGTGTACGTCTAATGTCTCTGATCAGTCTACGATCTTCATTTGTTTCTTGAAGGACTTGTTCATTGGTCTTTCTGGCTGTCCATGGTATTCTTTGCATTTTCCTCAGAAACCACATTTCTACAGCCATCAGATGTTTTTCAGCCTGGCTGCTCATTGTCCAAGCTTCACATCCATATAAAAGTACAGGTTCTATGTAGCACCTCAACACTCTTTTTCTCGTTTCAATTGACATCTTTTTATTGGTCAGTATGTTTTTCATCTTGCTAAAGGCTACTTTTGCCATGGCGATTCTTGTTCTAATCTCTTCTAGGCATCTCCCATCAGATGTTATCACTGTTCCGAGATAATTGTAC